>PVJI01003194.1:89091-128842 GCA_004026765.1 Micronycteris hirsuta
TTGGACTTTCTGGGTGTGTGAGTTCAGCTCCTGTAGGTACTTCATAGAAGCTGAATTATACAGTGTTTGTCCTTTTGCCATTGGCTTATTTTATTTAGTTAATGTCCTCAAGTTTCATCCACGTTGTATGTGTTTCATAATTTCCTTCCTTTTTAAGGCTGGATAATATTCATTGTATGTATATACCACATTTGGTTTATGACCTCTTTTTACATTTCGAGGCCCTCTTTACCCCTAGTTTCCTCCCTGACATCTCTCTCTCTCTGCTTCCTTGCAGGCTCACTCTCTGCCACTTGGTTATTTAACATTGAAGTTCCCTAAAACTTGGTCCCAGGCCTCTCTCTCCTCTTACTTCTACTCTTTCCTTAAGCAAGCTCATGCCAGACCATGTGTTCCCTTCCTGTTTGTTTGTCAGTGTTTCCGGTGCAGCCTCCAGGGTACACACAAGGAGCAATGGGAAAGAATGGGGGCATCTGCTTCACCAATCAGATCAGTAGAATCAACACTGATTAACAAAAAGGCAACAGATGTCTCAGCCAAACAGGTCTCACATATGGATCAGGAGTTCAAGTATAATTTAAAAAGCATGAGACCAAATAACATGTGAGGAAATTGACTCGTGCTGTGACTTCATAGAAAAGAATAGAGCAAGAATAAGCTATCGGGAGACTAGTTGTGGTGGCAGTTCAGCCACAAGGTGACTGGTACCCAGGTTGTCTTTGATGGTAGGAATGGATTTGAAGGAAAAATCTGTTGATAAGAAAAAATGTGCACAAATTGGTGGTTGAAAATGAAAGACGTAATAAACTGTTGATGCTTTCTCTAAGGCTTTTGCCTATAGATGCAAAATGCAATCTCCTTTCTGATCATGATTAAGTTGATTAGAAAACACCTCTCTCTAAAAATTAAAAAGACCCAATTAGACCATCAAGATGATTGAGATGTTTCCCTACCAATTCCTCTTATCCTTTTTTCACTTCATTCTGTAGGGCTGAAATCTATGCAAAGTTCAAAAAAGGATGAAGATAGGCTGGCAATAGTATTCCCAATTGTCTATGCTTTCCTCCACTGTTTTCTTTAATATTAATATTTACTGGCTAACAACCTCACCTTTACATTGCTTTCCCCACTCTTCAAAAACAACCTTGTTATATCCCTTTATAATTATCATTGATAGACTTCCTGCGCAGAAATGTGTTTTCTTTTGGATAGAGCCTTAAAAATACAAATGATCAGTACTACCAGTTGCATAAGAAAAACCAACAAACCTTGAACATTGATAATGGTTGAATTATTTGGATAAAACTAAATCCTTGCTCTGTAAACACCATGTAACAAAGATAGACTAACCAATGTAGTCAGGTTGTTTGTTTTTCACTTTACCCCTTTTGCTGGTGACAACATCCAAGTTTACTTTGGGTCACTATTGGAAACAGACTGTTAACACCATTAATCAAGGTCCTTTTTCAGCAAACCAAGAGGTGGGTGGGCCCCAAGCTAGGCCAATCAGATCCTAGGCTTGCTCTCAGGAATTTGAATACTGAGTGAAGGAAGGAAAAGGCTGGAAAAGGTCACTTTCTGCTTGCTATCTGGATCCCCAAGGATGGTTCTTGTCTTCTCCAAGCCTGGTTACAGGGCTGGGCTTTCCATTCTATGAGCTAATGTGCAGAATGGAAATTTCCTTTTTGGCCTACCTTAGCTAGTTTCCTCTCCTTCCAATCAGCATTTTATCTTGAATGCTTATAAGTGCCAGGCACTATTGTAGAGGCATTGTGTGGATGACAGTCATTTGATCTTCATAACAACCCTACAATTATTATTCTCCTTTGACAGATGAAGCTGAGCCTTGGAAAAATTAGCTTGTCAAAGTTTACACAGCCAGCAAGAAATGGCACTGAGATTTAAACTCAGGTAATATGACTCCTGGTCTATGGCATCTAATCTCTGGAAAAACATTTTTTAGGAAAACTCAAGTAGGCCCTTTAGTAATGAAGTGGTGGGAAGGGAACCCTGGAAACTAGGTAAGAGAAGTTGAGACACAGTGAAACTAATTATTCTCCACAGTAAAGTAATAGAATATGTTGTTCTTTGACATTCAGAGAGAGTCGATTTAAGGAACCTAGGACTCACAGAAGGAGAGTGAACGTGTGCAATAGCAGCAGGCTGGAATCTCGGAAGAGGAAAGCCAAGTGTCTATTAGGATTTTCGGCATCATGAGTAACAGCAACCTGGACTCAAAATGAGTATAAGTGGTAACACTATTATTCCAGAGGCAGGAATGTTCAAGACTAGATATTTTGATGGGCCAACAATAAAGACCAGGTTTTTTCTATCTTTCCTTATTGTTCTCTTTGTTGTACTGCCCTTGTCTTCAGGGTAATCTAATCCCTCATGGTTGTGAGATGCCATAGCAGTTCCATGTATCACCTTGGAGCAGGACAGTAGTCTGGGGACAAGACTACTTCTTTCTGTGTATCTCTTTAGGGAGAGGGGACTTTTCCTAAAAGCAGCCCGGGTTTACTTTTATGTTTTATTGGCCTAAATGCATCACATGCCCATGCCCAAACCAGTAACGGCCAACCATAATTGCTCAGGATGCAGCTGTCGGGAGTGGGGCTTGAAGAGGGTAGGTTCCTGAACAGAATCAAAGCTCTATAAGGAGGAATGACGAATGGAGTAAACGTGGCACAGTTAATCAGTAAAACCTACTACACATGGTAAGAGATTCTTGGAGGGCCATGAATTTTAGAAATAGTAATGATTACGGCAGATGGGAGAGCCAGAAAGGCTTGGATTTGAATAATGACTCCCTAACTTCCTAGTTGTAAGTGTAAAGATGCTGTGAATATTAAATGAAATAATGCATACAAAATGCTTGGCACAGTGTCTGGCACATATTAAGTGCTCAATAATTGGTAATCATTTAGATGAGCATATAGAACTTTTAATCACTTACTATCTTAAGCTCAATCATTTTCCAGTATTCCCAAAAGTTCAGTAAAAGTTCATTATGTAGGAGAGACTTGTGTTAGTGATGCTTTAAGAAATGAAGGAGAGCCCTGGCTGGTGTAGCTCAGAGGACTCAGTGCGGGCTGGGAACCAAAGGGTCCCGGTTCGATTCCCAGTCAGGGCACATGCCTGGGTTGCGGGCCAGGTCCCCAGTGAGGGCCATGTGAGGAGCAATCATACATTGCTGTTTCTCTCCCTCTCTGTCTCCCTCCCTTCCCCTCTTTCAAAAAATAAATAAAATCTTAAAAAAAAGGAAAGAAAAAAAGAAATAGAGGAGAAAAGCTTATGTCTCTTCTTGGGGAAAAGAAGTGTTCAGAGAAGACGGTAGGCACAGGAGACAAGATGGTGAGTGAGGATCAAAAACTGAGCTGTGAATAGAGTGGAGCACAAGGTGAGAGACTCAGTAAAGTCAAGTGTTCTCAGGAGAGCAGAGCCATGTGCAATAGGAGTTTGATTATTCTATTTAATACTAAAGGGAAGGCTAAGGTCTTGGAAACATTTGGGTCACTTGCACATTTAAAAAGACTAACAGTACAAAGCAAACATGAATACTGAGTGATGCTATAGGAACTGAAAGAAAGAGAAAACACCATGGATTACAGTGGTCAGAAAAGGCCTTACATGACATGTGAAATTTAGGCTTAGCTTTGATGAATGTTTAAGATTAGATTAAGGGAAGATGAGAGAGCATTCTAGGTATAGAAAATGACAAGAGCAAAGTCACGGAACCAAGGAACATGCAAAAGATGCAAAAATACCAACTTGGGTTATTGCAATGGTCAAAGTATGAGATGATAATGCTATGAGCCAGGAAGCTGGCTACTGAGGAAATAATGTTCTGCTTTTGCAATTAAAAATGTAATTGTGATATTATAAAGGTGAAGCTACTTAAATATGATTATCTAAAAATAATTCTAACAAATAGAATCACAAATTTAAAATATCGTAGTTACTAAATTTGTCAATTATTAAAATTTATAGCACAAATAACCTTTTTCTCATGGCTGGTTTTTTGAATTCTCACCTGAGGCTATGCTTATTGATTTGAGAGAGAGAGAAACATCAGTGTGAGAGAGAAACATGGATTGGCTGCCTCCCATATACACCCTGACCAGGGATTGAATCTGCAACCCACATGTGTGCTGTGGCCAGAGATGAAACCCACAGCCTTTTGGTGTATGGAACAACCATCCAACCAACTGAGCCACCCAACCAGAGCTGATGACTGTTTTGAATGGTGTTCATTATCACTATGAAGTCATAAGACCAGAGAAACAATTGTTGAATAGCATGACAAGGGCTAAGGAAGGTATAGTTTTAAAATGAGGCACCATGAAGGTTTCAAAATGTGGAAGTTACACGATGCGTCGTTATTCGGCGACGTGTCCAAGTTGGGTGAGAGGGTGGAGAGACCAAAGGATCGAGAAATGTGTAAGGTTCCAAGCACAAGGCAACAAGGATCTGGGCTCTATCTAGAAGAATAAAAGAAAGGGTGGGTTTCAGAGATGTCTAGCCCTGCACTAATTCGTTACACTGTCAGCCCCACTCCTGTTTAACACAGCCAGAAGCACAGTGAGGGCGGCCTCCGGGAGCTCCTGGGACGTACTCCTAATCCTGATCATCTCCCCACCTGTTCCCCAAACCACATTCCGATGTGCTCCTGGCCCCCTTCTCCCACTGACCCTTTGGACGTCACCCCAACATTACCTCTCTGGTTACTAGTTTGGTTTCTACCATGGACAAGAGGTTTTATCAACTACAAGAAACAGACAACCCAAGGCGATAAGGATATTTGTTGCTTACTTAACAAGAAGCCTATCTCAAGGCTCATTTGGTAACAAGAAGGCAGATTCCATCTTGCCTCCTCAGTGAGTCAGCGACCTCTTCTCTTGTGATCATCAAATGGCTGCAATTTTCTAGGGAATATCCCTCCTACAAAGGAGTTTGCTGGAAGCAAGAGAAGGGAGGCAAATGATGTTCTCCTCAGTTTCTTTTTTTTTTTTAATTTACCATCTTAACCCTTTTTTAAAAGGTATTTTTTAAAAAGATTTTATTTATTTTTAGAGCGAGGGGAAGGAAGGGAGAAAGAGAGGGAGAGAAACATCAGTGTGCAGTTGTCTCCGGTGTGCCCCCTACTGGGGACCTGGGCCACAACCCAGGCATGTGCCCTGACTGGGAATTGAACCGGCAACCCTTTGGTTTGCAGGCCCATGCTCAATCCACTGAGACCCAGCCAGGGCCTCAGTTTCTTTTCTTTTGTCAGGGAATAACATCTTTCCTATAAGCCCTCAACTGACTTCTTACATTGCTCTGTTCAAGTCAAGCTTACCTGCCCACTCCTAGACCAGTCACTGGCAAAGGAGAATAGATTCACATGATTGGCTTAGACCAGTTATCATCCATCTTGTGAACTGGACTTTTTTTTTTTCTGAACAAGGTTGAAGCTTGTTAGCAGGCAGGAAGGGAAATGGCATTTGGGCAGGCAACTCGAGGTGTCTGCCATGGACTGAGTACAGAACCTCATCCTGCCTATCCCAGCCTGTCCCATGTAATCACTTCTCAACTCATTCGTGAAACCCTACCCTCAGTGCATCCATTCCTACTTTCCCTACTTCTCCAATGGGAAGCTCTTGGCTTGATTTGTCCTGGCTCCTTAAGGAAGCAAGATGTAGACAGGAGCCATTACGAAAGAAGGCTTGACTGGACATGGCCATTGCCTAGATTCTCAGGGGAAGGCAGAATGATACTCTAGGGTACCGGTGAGGTCATCTGAACCTCTGTTACTCTTTTTACCTTATATGCAAAGATTTGGGAACTGAGCTCTTTTGTTTTTAATCCCTGGAGTCTGCGAGTTGTTGGGTTTTAAAGAGATGGATAATATAAACATCGAGGATTACAGAGCAGTTTGAGGAGGAGCTGAAAGAATAGTGGGTGCCAATGTGTCTGCAGATGACAGAGCTTTTGTAAGCTTCTCTCTGATTATCATTTCTTTTCTGTGGTTCATTTCTCATTAAAATTTTGCTCAGTGTTTTGGCATGGATAAACCTTGGCAATGTCTCTGAAAAAATAATTATCATGTATTTTTTTTTTCTTGTTAAAGCCAAGCAGATTTTGAAAATGGTTACAGCTCTAGTATTCATTAGGAAAATCTATTGGGTGTTTAGGAAGTGGGTATCATTAGAGTTCTGTAATGTAGCTAATTTCACTCCCCTCTTCTCTATTTGCATCTACCTTGTATTGTTCTTTATTCCAACACTTCTAATAACCATAGATATAAAAGGGACATACATTTCTTTGTTTTTTAAAATAAAGTTTTGGTTTGTGTCATCCTTGGTGCTATGCTGCCCTGTCCTTACAAATACACCCATTAACCTTTATGCCCTGGGATTTATTTTTTATTTGAGAGGAAGGAGAGGCCTTGTGACTAGTAGGAGTCAACTTTCTCTGACCCTAAAATAGGTTGTTTACATGTCATCCCAAGCTATGTTTATGCTAGGGCTTTTTATTTATGCCAAATAAAATTTATGATAAAATTCGAGCTCAATTGAAAAGAACCCTAAGGAAGAACAGCTTTTTGTTAAAGGGTGACCTCATCTCGCATTCTGCCTATCTTTCATACCCCTTACTTGTGTGTCCACACACACTGCCACACACAGGAGGCTTTCCTGTCCTCTGGCCACCCTGGATCAGTCTTAATTCACAGCAAAAAGATCTCAGACCTCCATACATTTGCTCATTATATTTTCTTTGTGTAGAAGGGCCACGCCTCTCTGGTTGTTCTACCTTAGCCTTCAAGACCCTGTTCAAAAGTCATCCCATGGTCAGACCTTCTAGACCTCACTCTTTTCCTATTCTCATCTATTCCCATAATAGTTTCTGCACAGGTAGCTTTACCCTAATGCTTGTAGTATCTCAGTCCCTGCCTGTTCCAGCCCTGTCCCTTTGGGCTGGAGTCAGTCTTCACCCGTGGAGCGTTCTTGGAATCAGGGCACTTCATCCTCCTACTAGCCCTGATCCTGCTTAGAGATGCCAGCTGCAGCCTACCCAGCAGTCAGATCGAGCCTTTGGGTACCAACATCAGCCAAGTGCGTTCTGCCTCTTTGAGCATTGAAATTAGGACAGTTGAACATTGTTTAGCCTGATTTATTCCATTTTCCCTACCATCTTGATTTATTGCTAGACTGTGAACTCACTGAGTGTGGGGACCAGACTTTGCAACTTGGAGGTAATATAAATTACAATATCTCAAGCAGTTGTGTTAAAGTCCTCAGTTTAATTTGTTTTGAGTTAAAGTGCAGAGGGTTTTAAGAATAGAGGCTCCAAAGATTGCTCCCTCGGTGAAGAGTTCTTCAAAAACAAGCAGTTCACAGCAGTTCACAGAAAAGGAAAAACAAGTGGTTCTCGAACATCTAAAATTACATTTAACCTCACTCATAATATGAGGAGTACAATTGAACTATATGCTGAGATACCATTTTTCACTGACCAAAGCATAAAAAGCAAAACCTCTGTGAACATACTGCGTCACTGAGGACACGCAATGCAATAGCAGGTGCTCTTATACAGATGCACATACTCTGTGACCTAAAAATATTATTTCTAGACAATTATCCTATAAATATGGAGGTATGTGTACAAAACAACTTCCATATGTCATTTATTTCTGTACTAGCTGTAATAGAATAAGAGTGAAACAACCTAAAGTTTCATCAATAGGAGAATGAATAAGTAAATCATGGTACATCACCTGTTGGAATACTATGCAGCCAAAAATGTTGTGGAGGTTTTTAATGTACCAATTGGAACAATTTCCAAGATACATTATTGGGAGGGGAGCAGGGTGCAGAAGGCATGAAGTTCCAGGGGCATATGTGTGGGAGGTTTTCACTGTTTACCCTTCTGTGCCTTTACTTTTTTGAACCATGTGAGTGCATTACCTATTAAAGAAAACAAAATATAAAAAGTGCATTTGTAACTATAGAGTCCCATATCTTTTCCCTAACACTAGCACAGGATTTGGCATTTGACAAGTGTTCAGGTCCCCTAGAAAACAGAGTCTGAAATAAGAGCTCACATATCTACCATTTTAGAGAGAGGCGGAGTCTCGGGGACATGAAAATGAAGAGAAAAAGGGAGTAAGTCAGGGAAAGGAAGTGCGTACAAAACACAGCAGATTGCTTGGTGTCCAGAGAGGCCAGAGAAACCAGAACAGTCCATGGATAGGATGCAAGACAATTCGTTTGTTGGGTTCTCCATGCCTCTTGCTGGCTAAAGTCTACCCGGTGGGGTCTACCCGGTGGGGTCATTGACTCCTTTGACCCTTTCGTGATTTTCAACTGGTCCAGGCAGCCTCTGGGGAAGGTAGAGCCTCCAGGGTTCAGCCCAGCCAGTGTGCATACACAGAAGTCCCTCCTTGTTAGGTGACACTGTACACAGGGACCCTTCTTTCTATTGCATTATGGTAAGAGCATATCAAGTGGCCGAGGCTTGGGAGCGGGGACCAGATTCTGTTGAGTGATCTGGCATGGTACATAAATGGGTTCAATACAGAAGGTTTTTGTTTTTTTTTAAATAGACTTTACTTTTTTAAAGCAGTTTTAGATTTTCAGCAAAACTGAGCAGAAGGTACAGAGATTTTCCATATACTCCCTGCCCCTACTCACTCACAGTCTCCCCCACCATCAACATCCTGCACCAGGGTGAAACATTTGTCATAAGGAATGAACCTATATCATTATCACCCAAACTCAGAAAAGTTCTTATTTGCTTCTGTTTGTTTAATAGGTTGGCTGATGGGTTAAAATAGTCTAGATATTTCTTGTTAAACTATGAGTCTGAGGATTAGTAAGAACCTAAGCTATTTAAATCCCTAAACCCACAATTATCTTACTGTAGTGCTAGATTATTCCACTCCACCGGAGGTTGCACATGGCGGTATCTGTTTCTGTTTAATAGCATGTACTTGCAATACACTAATCTAAAATATATATCGCTGAATTGAAGACACTATTCTGGGTAAGATGTAGGCAGATAAAGAAGTAAAATATATCACCTTTCCCCCCCCAAATTATTTAAAAAGCATACAGACTGAAAAGGGAATGCAAGAATTATGAAACAGTACTCTACAAGAGAACAGCACGAAATGTGCCCCACACAGTGAGGTCCGTGCGATTTCTTTGTACCTGGAGTAGTTACTGAAGACCTGATGGAGAAACAGCAGCTCGAACTGGGCTTAAATGATGGAAAAGACTCGGAGGGGAGAATAGAAGCTGGAGGTCATTCTGGATGGCAGCCTGACCTAAGCCCAAGTTCTGAAACTTGGGACACCAGGTGTAGACTGGTTTATTCTGTTTGTTTGTTTTTGGTACTTAGTGGGATGGTTTGAGACAAGTTCTGCAAAGGTAAGTAGGGACTATATTGGTCAAGGCTTTCAATCATTTGCAAATGAACTAGAATTTCATTCTGTAATCCAGGGGAAATGTTTCGAATTTTTGAGCAGAGCAGTCACATGCCCTATTGGGAAATTGTTTCTAGTGAAATGTCTTCAGCACACTCTTACCCCCAATAAAATTAGAAGACATTTCCTCCACCGTGTCATGGAAATGTCTTCAGTGGGCTGACTCTGTTATGAAGGAGCAAATTTCTGTGGATACAGATCTTGTATATTTCTGAAGCTTGGTCATCAGGGGGCTATTTGTAAAGGCAATAGTTTAATTGTTGGCTCTCTATATTTTACATAGCATAAGCATTTTAAAGAAGGTAGTTAAGAAGCAGTCTTCAAAGTCTGAATCTAGATGAGGTCGGAGAAAACTGAATCGCTAGCCCCTGCGTGGAGGGTACAGTGTTTATCAGCAGCATCTAAGAGCCTAGGGCCAGACCCTATAACATCACATCCTCTCCTTTGTGCTATCAGTCGGATGCAACAGGAAACTGACGAAGGTGCTCAGCAGTTTCCTTTCTACTCAGACTTGACTAGTTTCCTCTGCAGATTGCTCCCAGCTTATTGTAAAGGAAAATCATGAAATACCAGTCAATTTCCTCCAGTTGGATCAAATCTAGCACAAGGAAGGAAAAGCAAATTTCTAAGATTAGTCAGTTTCCCTTTGCAACTATAAACTTGGTTCAGCGCCTCCAGCTGACCCTTCTTTTCCTTAGATGTCTTTCTCTGACAGCTCAGCTTCACATTACAGGCGAGGTAAGAACTTGTGGCAAAGTGAGCAAAGCATGTTATACAATTCTTATAAGAAATCGTGGTTTCATCCATGGGAAAGCTGCCTATGCAGAATAGCTTATTTGATAAGCATTTCATTCTCCTTCGACTTCTATCAAGCTCATTGGTTCAAGGGTGTTCAACAAAATGTAGATAATTCTGATGGATATAACCAGTGGCCAAGTTCTTTTGCTCTTTTCTTAGTATGACTAAGAAGGAGCTGTTTCCATAAAGAACATTTGTGCAAAATTAACAAAGGAATGGAATTAGTTTACTGAAAAAGACAAGATTGAACTACTCTAAAGAGCAAGAAGTTATGTCTGGTGTCCTAGGAGGTAACCTGGATTTTGCTGTGTAAGAGGTAGACACTCTGGCCTGCTTCAAAAAAAAAAAAAAAAAAAAGTAACTAAGAGTCTGGCATCTGAAGAATGTGACTGGCTTACTTTGTAGAAGTAATTCAACTTGAAAATGGGAATCACCATTTAAAATATCTTCTCAGCAAACTTAATGTGGAGGAACAATGCTGTTTTGGAGTTCACATTGAATGCGAGTATATTAATTTGGCAGATGGGCAACTATTCCTCATCACATTCTCTTCCTTGTTATTTATTTAACTTACCTGCTTTTCATTTCCCATTGAAAATTTGCATTTCTTTATTTATGGTTATTATTAAAATAATATTCCCCACATGTCCTTTTCATACATTTGCATGATTTTTGACATTTATACTGTAGAGATTCCTCTAGCCGAGGTTATAAATTGTGATCACTGAAATGGATAATGCAATAAAAACAAAAACAGAAATGTAAGGAGCTTTGAAATATGAATAGTTGATAAACAGACTGTAAGAATAGTCTTGACTGGTGTGGCTCTGTGGGTTGGGTGTTGTCCACAAACCACAAGGTTGCTGGTTCAACTCCTGGTCAGGGCACATGCCTGGGTTGAGGGCCAGGTCTGTGGTTGAGGGTGTGCAAGAGGCAACCGATTGATGTTTCTCTTGCACATCAATGAGGATTCTCTCCCCCTCTCTCTTCCTCCCTTCCCTTCTCTCTAAAAATAAATAAAATCTTAAAAAGAAACATACTGTGTGAATAAATAAGGTAGGAATTCAAGGTTTGACTTGAAGAGCATTTGGAGCAGCCGCAGTACAGGCGTCTGACAGCTAACAGATTTGCGGGGGTGGTAGCAGTCTATTTCTTTTCTGTCCAGGGACTAATTATCTATTCTTCACAGATTTGCTAACATACTGTGAAGTTCTTAAAAACAACTTGGTTGATAAACCAGTAGTAACTATTAAACTAACAAACAAATGAACAGACTTGCACACAAATAAGGGGCCTAATAATTTTTTAGGGGCTCTGTGGACTTTTCCTTAACACCTACAAGAACAACGTACCTTCTATTTGTAAAGGTAAACCGTATCTTTGATGAAGTGAGTATACTCAGACATTTTTGTGTAATTAGCCTGAATCAGTAAAAGGGTTTCCATTATCATCATTCATAAACTGGGTTCTAGATGAACTTGCCTAGCTCAAATGTAGGGCAAAAATAGGGCAAGTGGTTCATTTGGTGTAGGCAAAACCTCAACCAATCTTAGTTCCAGTCAATTGAAAATATTTTACATTTCAGAGTAACCTATGAATGTTTTATGATAAATATTTCAATAGGCTACAAAAACTGTGGAAGGATCTTAGGCCTGCTTTGCACGACGCACCCTGCCCTGTGCTAGGTGTTGATGTCCAGGGCACTCATTAATAAACATCTGGCACGCTCTGAACTTTGTCTCAGACCTTCTTCTCAAAGAACTCAGTCTTCAACAGGGACTGTTTAAAAGCAACACTGACCAACTGGAATGTGAGTTAGAGAAAGCGTGAAAGGGATGGAGACTCAAAGGAGAAGTACCTGAAGCGGGAGTGAAAAATAGGGAAGAAAAGTTTAGGTAACAATGATTCAGTGAATGGACTCAAATCTAAGGGTAAGTTTCTTAACCTCTGTATGCTTCCGTTTTCTAAGGGGCCAATGATAATAGCACCTAGGGTTGTTGTGAAAGTTAAATAAGTAAGGCACTTTAAATAGTGTATACAATACAGTTAATAGGTAATAATGAACATTATATGTAAGTGTTCACTGTTATTATTACTTGAATCATCAGATATGTGAAGGATTATTATGTAGAGGAGGTATTTCACCTCATTCTGTGGCTCCAGAGAGCATTACTAGGACCAGTAGGTGAGAACCCCAGCAAACTTGGCTTTGGCTAAAAGATGAACTCCATCTAGAGCAACAATGTTCAACCCGTGTGTCACAAGAATTTTTAAAACATGCAATACCTGACTATTTAATTAGGGGCACAGGCCTCTTTTCCCTTAGACTGTCAAATTTAAAAAATAACAACAGCCAACACAAAATAGCTACCCAATGTGAACACCCTGTCTTGAACCATAGATATATAGGTTATATAATTGGGTTACACTTTATTGGTCACATAGCATAATAAGGTTGCATCTGATTGGTTAATTCTTGGTACTGGAAATCCTTTATACAAATATAGGCACCTGATTTTTTTAAAAAAAGTCACCGTGGAGCTAAAAGGGTAGGTAATTACTATTATCATTATTTTTGTAAATCAATCAAAGTTATACCTATTTTCTAGTCAGGTTAGCAAAAACATATATTTGTGTGTGTGCCACAAAATTTTAGTAATTACTGTATGTGTGCCATGAGATGAAAAAGGTCAAAAATCACTGAGGGACTCCTCTTGGTAGGGATGTTGGGGGGTGGGAATAGATTGGGCAGGAAGCTGGGTAAGATGAATCCTCCATGGCAGCTGCCTCCCCTCATTTTCGAATCAGCTCCTCCTTCCTCGTCAGATGAGCTGTGGGCCTGAAGGAAGCAGAAGCCAGAGCTCCAGCATGTTCAGTGATTTGAACAGCTTTCTTCTTAGAGAGAGGCAGAACGCCACTGGCACCCACACAGCCATCTCCCTACATCCCCTGCGTTTTCTCTCCCCTCCCCCCAAGTCCAGAGAAAGGCAGTGGGTGAACGTGTTAGCTTGTGCTGGTTAAAATTGTAAATTGGGCCATATCGTTCTTTCTTTATCTCATTAGTTTCTATTTTTTGGCTTTTTTCTCCCCAACTTTGACAGAAAAATGATCCGGGAGTTAAAAGGCTTATGGTTTAGTCTCGGCACAGTTAAAATCTACCTATTTGGTTGTGAACAAATGGAGGAATTTCTCTGTGCTGAGCTTCCTCTTTTGTAAAGGCTGTGCTTTGGTGGATGATGCAACAAGGGAGATGAGAACAGAAATCTTTCAGATTTCCCCAAACTCAAACATTCCATTTCATGTCAAGATAACGAATCCACAGGGTATACAGCTCCTTTACGTTATCATTTCACTGTTCAGGTCCCTTCGTTACAGCTTTGCCTCCTAAGAATATTTGATCCTTAAAGGACTCTTACATTATCCATTAAAGTGTGTGTGACAGGTATCTCATTCTTTTGGAAATCTAGTTTTAATAGATTGTTATTAAACTGTAGTTGAATTTGTTAAATTAACCTGTGATAATGTCACCCTCAAAGGAGACAAACTTTACTGATATTCTGGGGAACATTACTCAACCCCCAATGTGACATAAATGGGAGCAACATCGCAGAATGTGGAGGTGTTTGGGGACGGGTAAACCCTTCAATGGCCTCTGCACTATTTTAATTGAACAATGTAATCAACTGTTTAGTTTACCTGCACCTGTTACTAGCCCATGAGTGTAAATACTATTAGTGATGGTAAATGGCCTAGTACAATATTCAAGAATATAGACTTTGGCTTCAGACAACCCTTTAAATAGAATTCAAGTTCAACCTCTTGCTTACCAATGTGACCACTAGCTATTGCTAATTCTCAGTTTTTAAATATGTAATATAGGCAGTTGTGAAAATTTTAAGTAAGCAAATATATATATATATATAAATATATATAACTTGATAAGCACTCAACAAGTGGTGTTTATTATTCTCACCATTGTAGGAAACTTGAAAATGGCTAAGTGGTTGATTTCCACCTTCATCTCAAGCTGAGATTTCTTCCACTTATAAAAAATAATGCAGCCAGGTCTTGCTTTGCTCACATTGAGGGTCAATATTTCTAACCCTAATCAGCATACACTGAGGGAAGACTTGGTGAATATGAATAAATTACGGTTAACCTACAGTGGCCAATTAGCCAAAGCCACTTCTGCTGCTACAGGGCTATGGCAGCCTGGGAGGATATTCTCCTCAGCTTGGTTTTCACAACGTCATGTCCCAGGAACAACTGTCTCACCTCTCATCATTCAGGAGTGATTCGGATACTGTGGAGCCAGACTTCATTTCAGTGGCAGTGATTTACAAGGAAAGTGTGGACAGATGACCTTGGAAAGCTCTCGACAGGCAAACTGAGGGCCCCTTAACTGGTTTGGCTTTGATTATAATGGCTGATATGGTCATCGATAATGTAGCTGGTTAATAAACGCAGAATCAAAAAAGTCCCTGCTTTAAGGAAACCACTATTTTGAAGTTGTTGTGAATCATTTTCATATAAATTTCATACTTTTTATGTAAATATGTAAAAACCCATAAATAATATGTTACTTTGCACTTATAACCTTAAACACATAGTATTATTTTATACATATGATTCTGCCTTATTATATTTCTGAGATTTATCCATGTTGGTAGATTTCTTTGTCTCTTTATTGTTGTACTGGAGTCCATTTAATGAATACACTGTTTTGATTATTAGGGTTAATTGTGGCTAAAGATGACCACCAAAAAAACAAAAACAAAATAACAGGGTCTTAAGCAAGAAAATAAAATTTTCTCTCTGTTTTGTGTAAGTCCAAAGGTGCTTTTCCAGGAATAGTATGGAATGCCGTGGGTTCAGAGACACGGGCTCTCTCTATCTTGTTTCTCCTCTCTGCATGGACTTTTATAAATACGCCACCTTGGAGTTCACAACCGCTGCCTCAGTTCTAGGGGACATTCCTGCTGTTCCTATAGAAGAATGAAGAAAGAGAAGATGTCTCAATCCCCGATTTTGCTCACATCCCATTAACTAAAACTTAACTACACTATCACAACCATAAAGGAAAATTGAAAAAGAGTCTTTATTCCTCCTGACCACATGTCTAAAATTTGGTCGTTCAATTACTGATGAGGAAGGGGAAGGGGGATTTTGAGGACCAAGTACCAGTCTCTACCACAGCGAACATTTAGGTGATTTCCAAATTTTTGCTCCTGCAAACGGTGCTGTGACAGACATTTATAGATGTCCTCTTGTGCTCATGGGAGAGAGTTTCTCTAGGGGAATACGTTGCTGGTAATTTATGTTTTCAACTTTACCAATTGTTCTCCAAAATGATGGTGTTCTTTTTACTCCAGTGGTAAGAAAGTTTGTTTTGCCACATATTCTTTTTCTTTGAGATTAGATTTCTTTTTTAAAAATGTTTTTACAATGTGATGGGATTGTGAGGGGGTGACTTTGCGAAAGTGGTTTGTGTAGAGAGCTGGGAACTGAAACCCGGGCTGAGACAGAGAGGGAAACGGCAAAGTCGAGCCAGTGAGTATGAACGCTCTACACTGAGTTCAGCTGCAGAAGGAATGGAGGTAGAGCCTTACAAAGAATTGGTGGAGCATTTGTGTTACAATGGAAGAGTCTGGAACTGTTAGAAATAAAGCAGTAGAGAATATACTGAGAATGAGGGGATAGCAATGGATGTGATGGCCGTGGGTCTTAATTTCAGAGGTGGGAGACATTTCCCAGTGATGACCGAAGTGGACAAGGTGTGAGAGTCTGTCTGTAGCTGCTCTTCTCTATTCCAGAGCCCAAGATGCGTTAAAGCTTCAAGGCAGCCAAATAAATTATTCATTCAACAAATATTTTCAAGCACCTCCTAGGTGCTAGGCATTGTCCTAGAAACTAGAGTTGCATCTTGACTAAAATAAAAAAAATCTCTCAAAAGTGCTGACAGACAACAAGGATATAAACAAAGGAGGTAATCTGTGATAGCACTAAGAGCTACTAAGAAAATAAAACAGGAGAAGATGGCATTTTAGCTAGGATTAACAAGAGTGTAGGTGGGATATTACTCTGGCACTTGTGAAGAGGAGGAACTGGAGAGGTCGGTGTCAATAGGCAAATGGTTGGCTAAGTGAATGGCAGTAAGGTGGGATGAGGGTTATTATAAGGAAGGGCCTCAGCGGAGGGAATTATGGGTAACCTGGGTGTCCTGGAAGCTGCAGATAATGTTTGCAGATTGTCTAGCTCTGTGGCTTTTATAGCTGCAGATAGTTAAGGAGAGAAGATAGAGCTATTAATTGACAAGAATTATTGCTTTTTATCTTGAATTTATGGCTTATGAAGAACAGATGTTTTAGAATTTAGTTCCTAATATGCTTTGAAACAGATTATTGATCAGTATCAGTAGCTCTTTCTTCCTATAGGGAAAGGGTCATCAGGAACATGTATAAAGGACCCATGGACAAAGCCAAAGGAGGGTAGGATTGAGGGTGGGAGGTGGGGGATAGTTGGGGTGGGGGGAAGTGGTGGGGAGAAAATGGAGACAACTGTACTTGAGCAACAATTAAAAAAGAAAACAAAAACAAATGATAAAAACTTATGTCCCCCTTTTTTTCTAGAAGATCTCCTTTTGGTCCTGGACAAGAAGGCCATTGTTATTTATTTTAGAATGTGAAATATTCATCTTTTGATAAATTATGAAATATCTCTTAATTTCCCCCTTTTTCCTTTATGTCAAACCCCGCTCTCCCTTTTCTTAACCTTTTCAATGTTGAGATTTCTAGAACATATCTGAAACCCAGGAAGCCAATTGCTATCAGGAAAAACAAGAAACAGAAAAAAAAAGAGCTTTCACTTTTCAAAGTTCATTAACCTTAAAGTAGAATAATATTTCTTTATTTTATCCAGCAGAGGAATGATGCGGATTATGCTAGCAACTGGCATAAAAGCCTGTTGTTCTTGGCAAGTGAGTCAGCTGAGGTGAAAATGTTAACATATTTGAACAGATATGAGTCAACTCCACTCCAGGGGTGAGAAGTGTGGTTGACTATACCAGCACGTATATCACAGAAAAACCTGAAAAACACTGTAAGGGGCCCACGAGAGATTTGGCAATCAAACTGTAAAGATTGCCTTTAAAGTTAAGATAGCAATTTTCACAAAAGTATGGGGCCAGAACATTTAGAGCAAACCTACACAAAACAATCATTTCTAGACATGTGTAACATGATTTTAATGATTTTCTTTTTCTGTTCCCAAAGCAACCAAGCAGAGAGGCGGTGAGACAGAATAAAAAGAACTCCGAGGTAATTCTGGCCTTCTCCCTAATTATACTAATTAGCTGTGAGATGGTGGGTAAATCACTTGATCTCTTTGGAATTACTTTTTATATTTGCAAAATACTGGGGTCGGTCTCCGTTGTTACCGCCCCTTTCTGATTTAAAATAATATAATTTGGAGTTACAGGCTGCTAAGGGGCACCCTATTATGACCCTGGGGTGGCCCCATGAAAAAACCTGCAGTGGAATGTCCAGGGACTGTGTGGAAATTTCAATGGCACTATTTCCTGTTGTTCTACCAGATCTTCACCCAGCTTTCTAGATGGATGAGGCAGTGGGAAGCAGCGTGTGGATGTCTGTGCATGTCAGTGAGTGTCGGCTAATAGGAGGGTTAGGTGGGCTGCATAACAGCAAATAATAATTTAGACCAGAAGCCCTTCTTCCATGTGACAGCATACCCCTGTTTGAAAGAACTGGTTTGATAAGTTTCTGATTCAAAATAGTTAACTGACCTCATGAGTCAACCTTTCCTTCCTGTCAAAAGCTCACAGAAATGACAGGACTAATTTAGAAGTGCTAACCCCCAGCAGTTCTAGAAAGCCAGAAAGAGGGCTGTTGTTTCACAAGAGGAATTTAGGGGGAGCGGTTTCTCGTAACTTGCTTACTCTCTTTCGGTCTTCCAGCCCTTGGGTAAAGTACTTTCCTTCTCTGTGCCTCAGTGTTCGTATTTGGAAAATGGACATCATAGTGTTTCTGTGAGGATTAATACAGGAAAAGTGCTGTTCACATACCTGTAATAATACGTATTATTACAGGTTTAATATTGAATAGTAAAGAAGATGGGATTAGTCATGGATGATGATATTTATAGGGATTAAACAAACCCTATAATCCCACTTAGGTGAAAAATAACAGCTCTGATAATCCCTGAAAAAGAAACCTAAGATGCTAAGAAATATGGGCAGAGGAGGGCAGCCGGTAAGGCAACTGATTACAGTACTGTATCAGTCTGTTAGTCTCCAAGTGGCTGCTGCAGTACTTGCCCCAGGTGAAGCCCTGAGCTCTGCTCTCTGAATTAACTGGGATATTTGCCCTGAGACTCTCCCCCAGTGGGTGCTGGGGCCAGAGACAGAAATGGGACAATATCCCAGCTATCTTCCATCTGTCATAAGAAGAATGAAAATGTAATTTGTTGCTGAAACTGGGGCACTTTGGAGTAAAAGCAAGCACTAGGAACAATTATGCCAGGAGAAGAAGTACAACCTGTCACCAACCCAGGCAAGCCAGGACATTATTTCCCTTGGCAGGAGGGACGGGGAGGGAGCACCTGCATCCGGAAAGCAAGCTACCCGTGCCCCCTAAAGGAAAGCCTGCTTGGCCGGGCAGTCTTTCTTTCTTGCCCAAGAATTGCATAGGTTGCCAAGAAAACAAGGAATTTCATGAACGCAAACACTCCAGATACCTAAGTAGGTCGATCTAAACCTGACATTCTAAGTGTGACTAGAAAACCAAGAGTCCTGAACATTCGACAAAAACAAACAGCACGCAAGACCGATAGCACACTGTAGAAACAAGGAGAGCTCCTATGAAACAGCAGAATTAATGCAAAAACAGAGCCATCCCTGTGAATTTATTGTATCTATAAAACAGGAATAGGTTCTTATTTTTTACAAAAGCAATTTAAGTTCTGGGAAATTAAAAAAAGAATTATTCCTCCCATAGGGTTGCCAGAACGGACAAATAAAAGTAAAGGACACTCAGTTAAATTTTAATTATTTCTACTTGCCTATGCATTTGTACATTGAGAAAAGAAAAATAATGCATGGGGCATACTTTTGCTAAAAAATACTTGTTAATCTAAAGTAAATTTTAAGTATCTAAATTTCTTACCTCTTTCTTTAATTATATTTCATTTTGCTCTCCTTAATATTTTTTTTGTTATGCAGGATTTGTTTATAAAATTTCTTGCAGTTACAGTCTATATTCCACTTATATAACATTGTTTCTATAGTGGTCAACTTATTTCACTCTTTTGTCCATTAAACATTCATTAATGAAAAAATATACTCAACATTAGTAATAGGAACCCGTATACTGAACTTTTACATTTGGTTTGTGCAAGCACATAATACCATATTTGAGGCATGACTTGCTTTTCCATTCTTTAGGATTATGCTGTGATCTTTTGATCAATAACTTCTAACAACATTGTGTACTGATAAAAGAAAGGAGTATTGTCATCAGTTTTTATTCCTGCTTTATAATTCTACTTGTCATGTTAGAAGAGTGTTTAGTAACATCTATGTGAAAGAATATAGCTCTTCAAGGGATGAAAGCGTCATGGCCAAATACCATATGATTTCACTTATATGTGGAATCTAATGAACGAACTGAACTAACAAGCAAAATAGAGACAGATTCATAGACTCATAGATAGAGAGCAGGATGACAGCTATGGGGGAGGAGGTTAGGGAGTGGAGGGGTCAAGCAAAAAGGAAAATGATTCATGGACACGGACAACAGTGTAGTGATTGTGGGGGGTGGGAGTGGGTTACAAGGGAGATAAATGGTAATGAAAAATACAATAAAAATTTAAAAAAAAGAAATTGTCGTAACAAGTGCCATGATAATTATCCACTTCAAGTTGGAATATATTTTCCTGTCCAACAATAATGTTTGTTACTACATTTATTAATAAACTTACAATTAAAGGAAAAATATTTCATCAGTTTTTTTAAAAAACACATTCAGTAAGTTCCTTTAAGCAATGAGATACTTCAGCTAGATCAATTGAGCTAAGAGATTGAGACTGGTATGCGGTGTGGAAGGAAGGCTATTACAGATCCACCCGTGATTCTTTTATCTTCTTCATCTGAATTTCTCTTAATAAAAATTTTTTATCACTTTCTTTGGTAACAGTAGAGTAAATGATACATCTCCTATGCTTAGCTTTTGGTATATACTGATTTATATCTGGCTTTTCACCATTTTTAATATTGAGTAAACAACCATGTACTGAGAGCTTCAAAATGACCTTTTCCTCATTAATAAATGTCCACCGTTTAGAAAATTCATCAGAAAATGCACACTTTGGTTTTGGCATTTTGGGTTCAAATATATACAAATAACTAAATAAAGGTAATGGCAGCTACTGCCAGAATTAAAAAGACTGAATTTGATACTCTTTTAGTACCGTTAATGTGTCTGTCACTCACAAGTCCAATTCACATGAGCAGAGGTTGAACTTGAAAGGTTGAGATTCATGTACTACTAATAAATTGAACTCTATAATGAAAAAAAGTGAACTCCTGTTTCGCCTGTGTGGGAGAGCTGTGCTCAGGAGGGGCAGATTCCCAAACAAAGCCAAATGTGATCTGATCTCTGGTTTTGAGAAGCTTGGCATTCAGGGTTTGGTGGGCTTTCAGAAGTGGGGGTGTTGAGGGGTTGACAGACTATAGATGGTCCCTGGAGCAAGGCTGAGGTCACTGAAGCACTTGATGACTGGCTGCTGCCTAGAAGGGTGGAGCTATCATTGATTGGCTGACTGTAAGAACTGTGGGTTTTTTCACCGATAGTCTGGTTTCCAGAAAACAGGAGCCGTCACTAATTTGCCAACTTTCAGGAAGAGAATGAGGCGGTTGTTTATTAACTGATTTCCAGAGCATTTGCACTCATCTAAGGTTATCTATCATTAATGGTGGTTACTTGTTCATAAGTTTGGTCTTTGACGGCCTTCTTCCCATACTCAGTCAGCTCCAGTCATGCTGGTATTCTCACATTCTGGGAAAAGGCTAAAATTTCCTATTGTGCCTTAGGCCTTTGCTGGTGCTATTCCTTCTTACTGGAATGCTCACCCTTGGGGGTGGTGCTCCCTCCACCCCCCCAGATATCTACCTGGCTCATTCTCACCTCATTCTGGCCTCTGCACAAATGTCACCTCTTCAGACAGGGCTTCACTGACTACCTATCGAAATAGCATACCCCCGCCTCTCTTTAGTGCTGGCTTATCATTCCAGTATATCCCAACTAGAATATAAATTCCATGAGTGCAGGGAATTTTATATTTTTAGTGCCTAGGACAGTACTTGGTACATCCCAGGTAATCCATAAACAGCTGTAGAATGAATGAACTAGTTTAAACAAAGGGGAATTTATTATAAGGAAATGGATATATCTCACAGAGCCTAAAGGAAGGAATGCAGTTAGGCTTCAGAATCAAACTGTATCCAAGAAACCATTTCCCTGTCTGACATCTGTGTGTCTCCCTGTGCAACTGCTTCATTCAATCTCTTTGTAGTTCAGTTTCTTTTGCTCAGCTGGTGGCAATGCCTTTGCCACCCGTGTTTTACTCATTACAGCTTCAGTCACCGGGAAGTCTCACAATCCTAAGTAGAGATTCTTAGGAAGAGGTTGTTGGCTCTGTCGGTGAAGTGCCTACTCTGGACCAATCTACTAGCAAACATTGGGGTTGTATTTTAACATGTCCCCTCCTAATACAAACAGTATCCCCCAAACAGAAAAAATCTAGGTTGATAAAAATAATGTCCATTAAAAAGATGTAATAATCAAGAAGCAGTATCATCTCAACCGTGCAGTGTTAAGATGAATGAAGCAAAAATGATGGAAAAGACAATGAGAATTTGAAGAAAGTATAATCACGGTAGAAAACTTTATACTTGATCTTAGCCAAAAGGCCGAGAAGTGATAGAAAATTTTAAAACAGGAAAAGAAAGTTATTGCTGCACTTTTCAATATCATTTTCAAGGTCCCTACCTAATGTAATAATAAAAAAACGAAGAAATATCCATATAAAGAAGGAAGAGGCAAAACTATCATTATTTGCTAGAAATAATGCAAGAAATAAAACCAATGAGCCAAGGGCACAAAAGATTCTGTAAGATGATAAAAGACAATCTTATAAAAGCAAACATTCTGTCTATGTACAAATGATAATCAAATAGAAAATGTAATGAAAAAGGATCTCAGTCATAGCACAACAAAAATATAAAATGTATAGAAATAAACAGGAAGAAAGGTTTAGGATCTGCATTAAAAAACAACAAAGCTTTACTGAAGGTTATATAAGATCAGAATAAATGTAAAGAAGTGCTTTTGCCTGATGTGAAAACGCAATTGAAGTTTTAAAAAATGCCACTTGTAATAATACATCATCTGTATATTCATCACCAGCTAAGCTAATAGATAACACCCCAGACCTTAGTGGGCTACTACAATGAATGGTTTCTTTCTTTAAAAACTTTTTAATTATTTAAAAAAAGTTTAAATTATTTTTATTTTTTATTTTTTTGTTTTTTAGTGAGAGAGAAGAAGGAAGATAGAAACTTTGATTTGTTGTTCCACCTATTTACTCATTCATTGGTTGACCCTTCCTTACACGTGTCCTGACTAGGGATCTAACTGGCACTCTTGGCATATCAGAAAGCGCTTCAACTAACCGAGCTACCTGGTCAGGGCAATAAATGGTTTATTTCTCATTTGCAGTCAGTGCCAGAGTTTCTGGTCAGGTTGGCTACCATAAGATCATTTTTTTCAAGTCAGGCATCTTCTATTCTGTGGCTCTGGCCTCCTGTCATGTCATTGGGGGGCTTGGATAGCAACAATGACCACGCGGAAGGCGCACCTGGTTCCCCTTCACTCTGAACTCAAAACGGCACACATATTTGCTCATTTCCATTGGCAGTACTAGTCACATGGTCCTAGCGAGATGTAAGGGGCAAGTGCTGAGAACTGTAGTCCCTGATCTGGCAGCAAAGCTACGGTACGGAAAAGGAGCATGAGTTTTTGGTGGTCAATGGCTACCTCTACCACAATCTTAAACAATAGAAGTTGTATGAATAAGTTTTCAAAAGACTATAAAGTTAACATATATTGAAATACACTACAACATTATAGTAATTAAAGTAACATGTACCGTCAGAGAAAGACTATTGTTCCAATATAAAAAATAGTGAGTAGAAACTGAGCTATGTATCAGTGGAAATTAAGTATGTAATAAAAATGTCATTTCAAATAGGTTGGGAATGGTCTAAATTGGCACGTTTTAGGGGGAAAATTCAGAAACATCTGAAAAATACTATAAAGTACTTATCCCATTTGATCCATCTACTTCTTTTCTAGGCATTTACTCTTCGGAAGTAGTGCCATACAGGTACAAAGATATTATGTGCAGCATTCTTTGTGAAGACATTGGGGCAATCGGTAGGTATAATAACAGGAGAATGTGTTACATGAATTTAATAAATTCATACCATGGTAGTATTTGGTCTTTGAAAAAAAAATGAGGTAGACGTCCTGGCTGGTGTGGCTCAGTGGATTGAGTGCCAGCCTGCAAACCAAAGGTTGACCGGTTTGATTCCCAGTCAGGGCACATGCCTGGGTTGCAGGCCAGGTCCCCAGAGGGGGTTATGGGAGAGGCAACCACACACTGATGTTTCTCTCCCTCTCTTTCTCCCTTCCTTCCCTTCTCTCTAAGAATAAATAAATAAAATCTTTAAAAAAATAAGATGAAGGAAGGATGTCCACAATATAACCTTAAGTAAGAAAACACAAATTACATAATAAGAGCTAACATTTGTTGAGTTGTTATAATGTTCCAGGCTCTGTTGTAAGTGATTATGAGTATTAATTTCACAAGAATGCTATGAGGTATGTTGAGTACATTAACTTGTAAAAGGTAACTTAGTTACGTGGTAGAGCTGGGATTGAATTGAAAGCCCGTGCTCTCAAGCAGAATGTTATACTAACTCTGTATATGCATAATTTGTTTGTTTGTTTTTTAAGAAGGTATTTGTATGTATTTGCAGGTGCTCATTTTAGGAAGTGTGAAAAAGATACCCTACAAAGTAACACCAGTGGTTACCCCACCTAGTGGTGGCATTGTACTTATGGGGAGTCTTTCACTTTTGTTTGTGTATGGTTTGATTTGATGACATGTGTTGAAGTGATCTAATGCTAATCATAATGATTTAGTACCCAGAGAAGTATCTTGTTTATGGCAAATACCTGATAAAAACTTGTTGAATGAATGAATGAATGACCAGCCTCTTCTACTAGTCTTTAAACTTTCCACTCTATGGACTTCATTTGATATTTCATTGGTTTCTACTCTTATTGTGCTCTTATTCAATAGATATTTATTAAATTTATGTAAATATACCCATTAAATCAAAATGGTCTTATTTCTTGCCATAGGTTTTTTCCCTTCTTTTTGTCACCGTCTTATACTTCTTTTTTTAATATATTTTATTGATTATGCTATCACAGTTGTCCCATTTTCCCCCCTTTATTCCCCTCCGCCCCCACTCCCCCATTCCCTGCCCTTTAATTTTTGTCCATAGGTCATACACATAAGTTCTTTGTCTTCTACATTTCCTATACTATTCTTAACCTCCCCTTGTCTGTTTTCTACCTACCATTTATGCTACTTATCCTCTCCACCTTTTTCCTCCTCTCTCCCCCTACCACTCCCCTGTTGATATCCCTCCATGCCTTATATAAATCCCTTTAACGTTTCATATAATAAAGGCTGGGTAATGATAAACTCCTTGAACTTGACCTTATCTGAGAAGCACTTTTTCTGCCCTTCCATTCTAAATGATAGCTTTGCTAGATAGAGTATTCTCAGATGTAAGTCCTTGTCTTTCATGACTTGGAATACTTATCTCCAGCCCCTTCTTGCCTGCAAGGTCTCTTTTGAGAAATCAGCTGACAGTCTTATGGGAATTCCTTTGTAGGTAACTGTCTCCTTTTCTCTTGCTGCTTCTAAGATCCTCTCCTTATTTTTAATCTTGGGTAATGTAATTAAGATGTGTCTTGGTGTGTTCCTCTTTGGGTCCAACTTCTTTGGGACTCTCTGAGCTTCCTGGACTTCCTGAAAATCTATTTCCTTCACCAGGTTGGGGAAGTTCTCCTTCATTATTTGTTCAAATAAGTTTTCAATCCCTTGGTCTTCCTCTTCTCCTTCTGGCACTCCTATGACTCAGATGTTGGGATGTTTAAAGATGTCCTGGAGGTTCCTAAGCCTCTCCTCAGTTTTTTGAATTCTCGTTTCTTCATTCTTTTCTAGTTGGATGCTTTTTTCTTTCTGCTGGTCCACTCCGTTGGTTTGAGTCCCAGTTTCCTTCTCATCCCTATTGGTTCCTTGCAGATTTCCCCTCATTTCCTTTATATTATCCTTCATTTTGTTCAAGTAATTGCAACAATCTTTCTTCGAATTCTGTGAGCATCCTGATTACCAGTGCTTTGAATTGTGCATCTGATAGGTTGGCTATCTCTTCGTCACATAGCTGTATTTTTTCTGGAGCTTTGATGTGTTCTTTCATTTGGGCCATTTTTTTTTCTCAGTGCACCTGTTACTTTAAGGGGCAGAGACTTAGGTGTTCACCAGGATGGGGTAACCCATGTCGTTGTGTTGTGACACTGTCTGTGGGGGCGGGACCTGAGAAAACAATGGCGCTTGCTCTGTTCTCCGCACTTCCCCAGATGCCCACAAGCAAGTTGGGCCCTTCTTTGCTGGCTCCGGTGTGGGTGAGTGGACGGGCCTGCACAGTTCCAAGTCCCTGTGGGTCTCCCCAACGAACTCTCCTGTGAGGCCAGGTGTTCCTCCCACTGCTGCCTCAGCCCCCACAGGTGTATTCAATTGGTGGTTTGAGGCCTTATTTCCCTGCGTTGGTGGGCCGTGTGGTCTGTTCCGCTCCCCAGCTTTTCCTCCCGGTTTATCTGTGCGAGAATGAGGGATCGCCCAGTCCACCAGTCTCAGCCCCGGTTTCGCCGAGTGCGCCTGCAGCGTTTTGGCCAGGTGCGTCCACCACGGGCCTCTCTGGGCAGCTGGAACGTTGCTGGTGCCACCCCACAAACTGCTGTCTGGCCACGCACTCTCCTTTTGGCTCCACCCTGCTTACCAGTCTGGATGAACATGTCTTCTTTAACTCCTTGGTTGTTGGACTTCCACTCAGTTCAGTTTTCTGTCAGATCTGGCTGTTTTTGTTTTTTAAGTTGTTGTTTTTCCTCTTTTGGTTGTGCGAGGAGGCACAGTGTGTCTACCTATGCCTCCATCTTGGCCGGAAGTCCACCGTGTTATACTTCTGCCTAAAATGTTGTTTATATTATTGACTTAGAAAATTCAGTATTTTGAAAAACAATAATAGTTACCAATGCATTTTAGAAATAAATGTTTTAGTAGCATGTTATAATTTTCATTTCTAATGAAGTGAAGCTAATAAAGCAAAACTAACCTATAAGTCAACTTTGAGTTTTAAGTTATAAAATAATATTATTTCATTTTAGAGCTTATAAACTTTGTTTTGAAAATCAGTTTTAATTTGAACTGGTTGAAATCTAATGGGCATAGTTTCTTTGTTTTTAGAGAATATTGCATTTGAAAGACTGAGACTTTGTTTCCAATTAGAAGCACTTCTTTTGCATTGAGAGGAACCTGGAGCCTCTGGAACATACTGTGACAATCCAGCGCACTTAGCAACTGAGAGAGCGTGGGCTGTGAGTGTGTGGAGCCTGGTGACATCAAGAAATCAATTTGCAGAGAGGTGCTTGAAATTTTCAGACGTTCTTGAAGGTGTGAAGAGGTGTTGAAGCCATGAAGTGATGAGAAAATGACATGCATTTCATTGCTTGTATAATAATCTGTAGCTCATCTTTTCCTGCTCTCTCGGTATGTCTTCTATCCCATTTTGCTTCCATTCCAAGAGAATAATATCATGCCTCGTGGACACGTGTATAAGAGAAAAACCCTCTGTCTATAATGCTTATCTCTGATGGTCGAACCTCTCTTGAAAGCCTTCTTTCTTTTAGGACTATTCACTATAAAGGGATGGGCATCATCGGGTGCAATCAACCATCTACTTTAATGTCTAATTAATGATTTTTGCTTAGAACATGAGAAAATAAATCTGGTTACTTGCCCTTCTTGCAACTGGTGAATTGATTGTGAGGATGTGTAGAAACAATGGCCTCTGGGGAGGAATAGAATCAGAACCAAAATGTCTCATTAACATAGGCAATGCTCTTTCTTCAGCTTCTGCCTTTGCAGTTCTGAGACTTCTTGCTCCTATCTTTTGAGATTGGTTTTCTCTATTTCTCCAAGCTCTTGGCAGATCTGAGCATCTTTGCATGTAGTGCTACCATGCCCAGCAGAATCTCAGATTCAGATTCCGCAGGACTAAGAATCTGATTGTCTAGCTAGTAGTAGTAGAATCATAGAAAAAAGACTTCTGGGTGCCTGAGGAATGGTTTTTGGAGTAAAAGAGGTTTATATGCATCAGTTATCTACCTGGTTGCTGTATAGCAAGCTCCTCAAATAATTTTTTATCTTGAATATTAACACCATTAGGTGTCTGGAATTCATTTTTTTTTTAAATATTTTATTTATTTATTTTTAGAGAGAGGGAAAGGGAGGGAGACAGAGAAGGAGAGAAACAGTAATGTATGGTTGCTCCTCACATGGCCCTCACGGGGACCCGGCCCGCAACCCAGGCATGTGCCCTGACTGGGAATCGAACCGGGATCCTCTGGTTCCCAGCCCGTGCTCAATCCACTGAGCTACACCAGCCAGGCCTGGAATTCATTTTTAATCCATCTTCCTTTACCGTCCACATTTGTAGTCCATTTCCTGTTCATTCATTTGTTCATTCATTCAGCAAATGTTTGTGGTATGACTGCTCAGTGTCAGAGACTGCTCTAAGAACTTGAGATACAACAATTAACACACACACACACACACACACACACACACACACAAATACAAATCCCTGGCCTCACAATCAAGTTCTATCGATTCTTCACTGTTTCTGGCTTCCCTTTTCATTTCATTCAACCACAGCCCTAATTCAGGCACATCATGATTGATTCTTATGGTTTAATGAATTCTTAGTTCAGGATTTAGAGACCGATACATAATTGATTAACTTGAAAATATCTGTCCCCTTTGGAAGTAGAACCAGCAGATCAAAGGGCCTGAAAATGCTGGAAAAACATTCTTAACAACACACACAGTTTCTGTTGAAATATGGACACATGAAAAGAGGAATTCTAGGTAAGATGATGAAGAACTCACCAGTAAGAATATGTTATTTCATCGGACTGATGCTGTTATCTGGCACACAGAGCTTAGGAACTGCCCTAGTGATGTGTATGTCCCTGACTGCTTAATTGAGAGTTGAGATGAATATACGTATATGTTTGTGTAAGTACTCCGAGGCAGAAAATAAAACTTCTGCTTGTTTTCACTGTGGTTCCTGCTGAATTATCAATCACCTTGGGGAACTGAAGTGTCATCTGCTTCTCACTGCAGATGCTTCTCATCTGTTTTACTCTACACTTACGTACCTGTATACTGTACTTCTGTCATTTTCTGTAGTTTACTGCTTCACAAATTGAGTTTTTCCTCTCACGAGGGGTACATTGTAAATTACTGGAGAGAATCAAAATCACAAGGTAAATATAGAGTAATATCTAAGACAGGATTGGGCAGCTATGGCCTGTGGACCAAAGCTGACCCACTGCATGTTTTTGTAAATAAAGTTTTATTGGAACACAGTCACATTCATTTATTTACTATTGTCTTTGGCTGCTTTTGGGCTACAGTGGCAGAATTGAACAGTAACAGCAGAGATCTATGACCTGAATAGCCTAACATTTACTATCTGTCCTTAACAGAAAAAGTTTACCAACCATGTTCTAAGAAATTAAATGACTTGAAAATCTTTTGGGAAAAGATGTTTTAAAAATTGGAGCTTTAAAAAGTTTTGCCACACTTAAGCACAAACAAAACCAGCAGAGTTTCACTTTTTTCCCTCTGTGTGCTTGTGTATGTGTGCAAAGCCCAGAGAGTTGGAAAAAATTCATATGTGGTGAGAAACTGGGAAAAAACTGGGACTTTGTCAACAGACAGCCTGATTATTTTAGCGTGCGCTCCTGATACTGTGAAGAGGGTTGTTACTGAGATGAGAATTCAAAATGTGCCCCAGGAATGAACAGAGATGTAAATTTCTCTGTGAGTTTGCTGAGTCACCCAAATAAATCTTTTATATTATTATCCAAGAATCCAATGACTTACAGCTAGGAGCTTCACTAGCTTTAAATCATTTAATTCTCACAACAACGAGTTACTGTGAATTAGTTACTCCTTTTATTATCACCATTTTACAGATGAGGAAACTGATGCACAGAGACGTTAAATGAATTCTCCAAGGTCACACACTTGACACATGGTGGAACCAGGCAGTGTGACCCTGGGGCCTATGTCCCCAAGTACTCTTCTATACACCCTGTGACCATTCCCACAGTGACCTTGGCAGTGAATTTGGAGACAGCACTATGAGTACCAACAACAAGCAGCTTTTGTCAATCTAACACAGTATAAGATATGCATACATGTGTACTTAGTATATGAGTTCAATAATTAAATCTTGGTGGTTTTTGTTTTTAAAAAAAATCCCGAGTAATAACTACTTGAAACTATACTTTCAGTAACATTTACAAATAATTATGCAAATTTGGAAGGAAAAAGCGACCTTTTTTGACTACCAAAAGGAGAGAAGTCTTGGCAAAGAGTACAATATGATAATGAAAATTAAACAAATAAAAATTGTTTGCATGTCCCTTCAAGTTATTTTATAAAATGCTGTAAAAATCAAAGCTCACATAATAGAGGAAAAAGCCCCTGCATATGAAAACTGAAAAGTAGCCTTTTCCGATGATGCCATCGAACAAGCCAGTGTAGCAAGTGCTCTAGAAAATGAAATGTGAGTGGAAGTGAATGCGCCACTTCAGAGCAGAGAGGGTTTGGGGGCCAATTAATCGTTCCTCAATCATCTTCCTCCTCTGCCCAGAGACTTACAGTGTCCCAGAAATGGCTCGCTCCTTCAGCCTTAGTCTCCGGATGAGGGTAGTGTGTGGAGCATAGAATCAGCTGAGCCACATCACTCACAAATCTGAGCAAGGAATAAAACTTTGTTCCTGTAAGCCACACAGATATGGGATTGTTTGTTACCTCATTATGATTTGGTCTAAGGAGACTGACATCGTGTTTTACAGTGGCATTAGGGTATTGTTGCAACAGAAAACTCAAAATGTGTAGCATTGGCTACAGAGGCAGATGGTGCAGAGCAAGGAAAGTGTTATCGGAGCCTGGAAAGATGGTGACTCATGGTGTTTGATGATGAATTATTTGGTTAAGTTGTTATCTGCAGTAACTTGGTAGCATAAAATATACTGAAAAAACATGGGGCTTCAAATGAAGGGCTAGAAAACAAATGCATGTATTGTTTTATTTTTTAAATTTTGTAATTGTTACTATATTTTTTCCATTACCATTTAGTCCTCTTATGGCACCCTCCCCCCAGCAATCACCACACCGTCATCCGTGTCCATGAGTCCTTTGTCCTTTTTGTTCAATCCCTCCACCCTCTCACCTCCCCCGCAACTAGCTTTCAGCCTGCTCTCTATGTATGAGTCCGTTCACATTTTCCATGTTAGTTCAGTTTGTTCATTAGATCCCACATATGAGTGAAATCATATGGTGTTTGTTTTTTCTCTGATTGGCTTATTTCACTTAGCATAATGTTCTCCAGGTCCAGCCATGATGTCACAAAGGTAAAATTTTCTTGTCTTCTATAGTTGTGTAGTATTCAATCATGTAAATGTCCCACAGTTGTTTTATCCACTCATCTGATGGGCATTTGGGCTGCTTCCATATCTTGGTGATTTTAAATAACACTGCAATGAACATAGGGTTACTTACATTCTTTCAAATTAAGTGATTTGATTTCCTTTGGGAATATTCCCAGAAGTGGGATCACTAAATCAAAAGGCAGATCCATTTTTAATTTTCGAGGTATCTCCATACTGCTTTCCATAGTGGCTGCACCAGTCTGCATTCCCACCAACAGTGAAAAAGGGTTCTCCTTTCTCCACATCCTCGCCAGCACTTGTTTGTTGATTTATTGATGATAGCCGTTCTGACAGGTGTGCGATGATAACTCATCGTGGTTTTAATTTGCATCATAAGTCCATTGGCCATCTGTATTTCCTCTTTGGAGAAGTGTCTGTTCAGGTCCTTTGCCCATTTTATAATTGGATTATTTGTTTTTGTTTTTTTTTTTAAAGATTTTATTTATTTATTTTCAGAGAGAGGAGAAGGGAGGGAGAAAGAGCAATGTGTGGTTGCCTCTCACATGGCCCTCACTGGGGACCTGGCCCGCAACCCAGGCATGTGCCCTGACTGGGAATCGAACCGGGACCCTCTGGTTCCCAGCCCGCGCTCAATCCACTGAGCTACACCAGCCGGGCTGGATTGTTTGTTTTTTGTTGGTGTTCAGTTGTTCAAGTTCTTTATAAATTTTGGATATTAACCCCTTATCAGACTTATCATTGGTGAATGTGTTCTCCCATGCAGTGGGTTGTCTTTTCATTTTGTTGATGATTTCCTTTGCTGTGCAAAAATCTTGTAGCTTGATGTATCCCATTTGTTTATTGTTTCTTTTGTTTCCCTTGCCTGAGGAGATATATCAGAAAAAGTATTGAAATGAGAAATGTCTGAGATCTTACTGCATATATTTTCTTTTAGAATTTTTATAGTTTCGATTCTTACTTTTAAGTCTTTAATCCATTTTGAATTTATTCTTGTGTGTGGTATGAGAAGGTGGTGTAGTTTCATCTTTCTGCACATAATCTGTCCAATATCCCCAACCCCATTTATTGAATAAGCTATCTCTAGCCCATTGTATGTGCTTGCTTTCTCTGTCAAATATTAATTGACTATAGAGGTGTGGATTTATTTCTGGGCTTTCTATTCTGTTCCATTGATCTGTGTGTCTGTTTTTATGCCAGTACCATGTTGTTTGCATTACTATGGCTTTATAGTATAGATTGATATTAGGTAGTGTGATTCCTCCAACTTCGTTCTTCTTACTCAAGATTGCTGTTGCTATTCAGGGCCTTTTGTGGTTCCTTATAAATTTCTGAAATATTTATTCCAATTCTGTGAAATACATCATAGGTGTCTTGATAGGAATTGTATTGGATCTATAGATTGCTTTAGGTACTGTGGATATTTTGATGATGTTAATTCTTCCTATTCGTGAACATGGTATGTGCTTCCACTTATTTGTATCTCCTTCAATTTCTTTCTTTGGTGCCTTATCATTTTCTGAGTACAGGTCTTTTACATTCCTGATTAAATATATTCCTAGGTATTTTATTTATTTTGATACGATTGTAAATGGTATTGTTTTCTTAGTTTCCCTTTTCATAGTTCATTTTTGGTGGATATAAATGGAACTGATTTTGGTATATCTATTCTTTATCCCACTACCTTACTGAATTCAGTGATCAGTTCTAGCAGTTTTTTGGTAGAATCTTTAGGGTTCTCCATACACAGTATCAAGTCATTTCCACACATGCTTGTCTGCCTGTTGAAATCCCATGCATATGGTCAAACAGGTAGAATCCTGGATGCAGATGGTTGCCCCATGTGTCTGACATGAGAGGACCCCTGAGGTCTTTATCTGTTGGCACATAGAGACCCCTGCACCCACTTTAGCAGCTGCTTAGCGTCCCTCATCCACGTGGGCCACGATTGGTGGATCCTATCCCCTCTCCATGGATATTAGTGTCTTTTCCAGTCCCAAGGTATTTCATCAGTGCTCTGATGGGTAGTCTGGAAAAATATATCTTTGAAAAATCGTGCTAGAAATTCTGTGGGGTAGCCCCCTAGGACGAGCACCGCCCGGTGGAGGTGAGCACCTGTGAAACGTGCACAGGTCCTGCACACTGCTCCCCCAGAGGAGAGGCCTTTCCCTTTTCTCTCCAGGGGATCTGCTGGGGCCTCTGCTTCTTTACTTTGTCTCCAGGGCTGGCTGCTGCCAGAGCAGAAGCCCGCCAGTCTGATGGTGACAGTGCTCTCTCCCCAGTGTTGACGATGTGTGTGTGCCCATCGGGGAGGTTGGGCAACTCTGACATGTAGTGATGTGTGCGCTGACTTTTCCTGGAAGTGCACATGCTTGCCCCTTGTCCCTTTAGAAAACACAGATTTTCATTCTATAGCATTCCACCCCTGCCCCCCCCGCACCATTCACATTCTTCTCATGTGCAAAATACTTTTATTTTGTCCCAACAGCTGCAAAAGTCTTAACTCATTCCAGCATCAACTTTAAAGTCTAAAGTCCAAAGTCTTATCTAAATATCATCTAAATCAGATATGGATGAGACTGGAGGTACAGTTCATCCTGAAGAAAATTCCTCTCCGGCTGTGAACCTATGCAACCAAACAGTTAACGTGCTTCCAAAATACAATGCAAAGGACAGGCACAGGACAGACATCCCCATCCTGAAAAGGAGAAATAGGCAAGAACAAAAAAAGTGACAGGTCCAAAGCCTAACAGGGCAAACAACAGAGAAGGCTTGAGAATAATCCTCTTTGTCTCCATGCTCTGCCTGCCAAGCCCACGGAGGTGGCAACGTCATCACCATGGCTCAGCGGGACAACCCCACAGTAGTTCTTTGCCTGTGCCCCTCTGCTTCCCCGCACCCTCATTCATGATGGTTCTCTGCCCTGGGCAGGCATTTCTTCAGGCCTGGGGTACTGAGCCTGTGGTTCTTCCTGGCAGATCCGTTCTTTGGAATCTAGATAGAAGCAGCCTTGTGCCCTGTGCCTATGTACTCTGCACTCTGGCAGGGATGGTGCAGCTCAGATGTCACTGAAATTTGTGGCCTGCCCCTCTGGAGAGGCAGCCTCAGGTGCCTGCTGGAGCTGCATCTTGGGCAGTTGAAGGGACCCTGTGGCCTTCCTTTGACACTGCTCCACCCCTGAAACTCTGGGTCTGTAATTGGAGTGCCAGCCCTAAGGATCTCTGCATTGCTTTTGGGGTCATTCTTTCATTGTCTTGAACAAGAACAGCTCCTGGCTTCTGTTGAGATGGCCGATCCATACTAATCTTCTTATCAAGTGGTCCCTTGGCCATACTCTTAGTGTTCTCTTCCAAACATATACTTTTCACTTTTTAGAATACAAATAGGCTGAAAGTTTCCCAAATCTTTAAATCCTGCTTCCCTTTTACTTGACAATTCCACCCTTAAGTCACTTTTCTCTTCTCACATTTTACTATAAGCTGTCAGGAGGAGCCAAATACCACCTTCAACACTGTGCTTATAAATAGCTTCAGCTAAATATCCAGTTTTATTATTTGCAAGTTTAATCTTCCACAAAACATTAGAATATGACCACAATTCAGCCACATTTTTTGCCACTTTATAACAAAGGATGGCCTTTCCTCCATTGGTCAATATCATATTCCTCACTTCCATCTGAGACTTCGTCAAAATGGTCTTTACTACCATATGGTCATATATCTACTGACATTCTGTTCAGGATGACTTTGGTGTTCTCTTAGATGATCCAAGCTTTCTCTATAGCTCTGCTCTTTTCTTTCTGGGTCCTCACTGGAATTTCTCTTAACTGTAGTTCATGGCAATGGAGGCTTTCTCTAGCATGCACCTCAAAACTCTTCTAGCCTCTACTCATTACTCAGTTCCAAAGCCACTTTCAAGGTATTTATACAGCAATAACATGTCTCACTACCAATATCTACATATTAGTCAGGGTTCACCAGAGAAACAGAGGCAATAAATAGGAGATAAAACACACACACAGAACCAGTAGATAGATCATATACATGTATGTGTATATACTTATTACTTATATCAAATTGATTCAACTGGTCCTGTGCTCTGCTGTTTGCAACCTGGACAAACAAGAAAGCCAGTGGTGTAACTCAGACCAAGTTCAAAGGCCTAGAAACTAAGGTTGCCAGTTATGTGAGTTCCAGACTGAGACGAAGGATTTGAGAACCAGGAAGGTCAATGTCCGAGACAGGAAAAAATGAATGTCCCAGTTTAAGCAGAGAGAGCAAATTGACACTTCCTCTGTCTTTTGGTTCTACTCAGGCCCTCAATGGCCTGCTCACCCACACTAGTCAAGGTGACCTTCTTTATTCAGTCTACTGATTCAAATGCTAGTATTTTCCAGAAACCTCCTCTCAGACACATCCAGGAATCAGGTTTTACTAACTCTCTGGGCATCTGTTAGCCCTGTCAAGTGGACACAGCCCTGTCTCACTTCTCTTTTCTCTCCTTGCTTCATGGGAGTTATACTGCCAAAGGAAACAGTAGCACTGAAACGTTTCCCCCAAACTCTGTTGTCCAGGGAACCCAGATAATCAGCTATTTAGGTTAACACAGTAAGAGTGAGCTGTAAAAAGTGACCCCTCACAATGGGATTTTAGTTAAATCACCCTCTGTCAGAAAGCAATATGGAGCCAATTGTGGTGGTAGATAGGTTGGTAATAACACATTGTATGCAGTGATTTCACCCATGGTTTTATTGTGGTGAGGTGCAGGTAGACAGCAAGGTATGGGAATATCAAATACCTGCTATGCTTAGTCAGTATGGGGGCACTTAGTAAAGGGATTGTAGTGTGGCTTCTTTTGAAGGCTTCAGAAGTCTTGCCAACCCATATGCAGTCTTAGGGCAGTTAACTGACAATTTAAGTCACACTCCAAGAGTCAGAGTGCCTTTATTTCAGCTCAAGGCAACTGCAGGGTGGACTTCACTGAAAACCAGGCCCCGAATCTGATTATATAGCAGAGATTCCAAGAAAAGAATGGGACCCAGAGACTTGAAATGGAGATATTTAGGTAGACAAGCCTCAGAATGTTGAGCTCCTAAATTCCTCTGAGCTCTCTAGGCTGGCAGAAATAGCCTCTAACCACTTACGGAGAGAAATAGTCTCTGTTGCCTGGGGGGAACATACAATAACCCAATCTGAAGTAAGTGCCTTTCAAGACGATTCTTGTTTTCCTCCAGTTATGCCCCCAACATCTTTCGTTACCTCCTGGCTAAAATCAAAGTCAGGTTTCAGCACAGCCTGAGCAGGAAATTACAAGCTCTGCTTGGGGAAAAAATAGCCCACATGCCAAAGGAATTGCAGGATCTGGCTAACAGGTATTTGCTGAAACTGAGCGGAACATATGTAGGAGTGTGTGTTGTTATGTTAGACCAGCAGGACAGAATTCTAAGCTGGATACAGTAGAATTAATTAATATGGGGGTACCCACCCATGATTCAGGATTCCTAATAACTTGAGATGGCTTTCCAAAGCCAGGATCTGATAATGTTCTACATCAAATAAAGTGGAGATGGCAGAACTTCCTTAGTATCGTACTGAAGAAAGAATCAGAAGGCTCGGAGAGGTGGGAATGTTAGAAAGGATTTATTATATGCACATATGTGCTTGGAGCCCACCACTTGGCTATGTTCCCCAGGACGGCCAGAAGATTGTCCCTTCACTAAGGACATAGGAATGCACTGATGAGGTGAACACCAGCACCTTTGGAGAAGTTTGATAGTTTCTGTTAACTGTAGACCAGGGTTGATAGTAGAAGTTTAGCTTCATAATATTAGTGAGGATGATATCATTCCAGAACAACAAAGGCCAGTTTGTAGCAGTTAACAAAGGTTACTAATGTAATTATCATAAGGACAGCCAGGCCAGAGTGGCAATGAAATTGTCTTTACCTGTGGGGATGAATATCTGGTGTTAGTTAATGGATTATGGTGCTAAAGATGGAAAAGCAGGCAATAAAGGTGTTGCTCCACCTGTATAATCAGAAAATTCAAAATATTACCCATCCAAAGTCTGTGTGCCTGACACTTTGAAAGGCCAAAACTCAAAACATCAGACTTTGGAGTAAGGAAAGTTTTATCAATGGAGAAGATGCCAACTGAGTAGATGGGAGACCTAATCCTCAAATTCCTCTTAAGAAAGTATAGAGTTTGGGCTTCTTTTATGTTAAAGAAAGGGGGAATGGGAGAGAGAAGAGGTGATTAATGACTCAGAGACATCTAGGTGCCAGCAGGTGTCTAAGGATTGTACTGGTTGATGTGAGTCTGAGGATGAGGTTCCTGCGAATTTTTGATAAACAACACGTACTTTTCTTATCTCCTCCAGAGAGGCACTTTATGGTAAGGGGTTGTTTTTGTAAAACTGAAGCCAAAAGCAGAATTCCTCTAGTGGTTAGCTAGTCTATGTGCAAGACTAAGCAGAAGCTAGAAGCCTGAAGGCCAAGGGAACAAGGCAGGCCTGAACAAGATGGAGTCTGAGAGGTTGAGCATTTCACTCTATTGCAGTGACATTGTAAGCAAGACTCTGATATTAGTTGCTACAGTGGAAAATTGTGGTTCCTCATCTACTTTCCAGATCTCAAGCAGTTCACAATCCCAGAAACTTCAACCAAAGGAAAGACTTAGTATTTAGCAGACCCCTAACACTGGATCCCTAACCTGTGGTATTAGAGCTGATATGGGTGGAAAACCCTAGTGAAAGTTTTTGAAACTCTTCATACTGAAGTGTTAAATTAGAAGCAATAACGGAGACTTCCGGCCAAGATGGAGGCGTAGGTAAACACACTGTGCCTCCTCGCACAACCAAAAGAGGGACACCAACAATTTAAAAACAAAAAACAACCAGAACTCATAGAAAATCGAACTGTATGGCAGTCCGACAACCACGGAGTTAAAGAAGACACGTTCATCCAGACAAGTAAGCGGGGCAGAGCTGGGCTGAGAGGGCTCGCAGCAAGACAGCAGTTTGTGGAGCAGGATGGGCAGTGCTCCAGTGGCTGGAGACCCAGGGTTGGTGGACCCGACGAGACTGTGGCTGGTGGACGCAGACCCATAGGGTCAAGGCTGGTGGAGCGGGTTGTCCTGCATTCGAGCGTGGGTAAAGGAATAGTTGGGGAGTGAAACAGACTGTGAGGCTCGGGGTCCTAGCGCTGGGAAATAAAGCCTCAAACCACTGATTGAAAACACCTGTGGGGGCTGAGGCGGTAGCGGGAGGAGCTCCCAGCCTTACAGGAGCGTTCATTGGAGAGACCCACTGGGTCCTAGAATGTACACAAGCCCACCCAACCCGGAATCAGCACCAGAAGGGCCCAATTTGCTTGTGGGCAGCAGGGGATGTGACAGAAAGTCAGCAGAGAGTGGAGCAAGCACCATTGTTCCCTCTCAGACCCCTTTCCCACAGACAGCATGGGTTGCCCCACCCTGGTGAACTCCTAAGGCTCCACTCCTTATATGTAACAGGCTCGCTGAGAAAGAAAAAAGTGGCCCAAATGAAAGAACAGATCAAAACTCCAGAAAAAAAAATACAACTAAGCCACGAAGAGATAGCCAACCTATCAGATGCACAGTTCAAAACATTGGTAATCAGGATGCTCACAGAATTGGTTGAATTTAGTCACAAATTAGATAAAAAAATGAAGGCTAAACTAAGTGAAATAAGGGGAAATGTACAGGGAATAAAGAGTGATGGGAAGGAAACTGGGATGCAAAGCGATGGTGTGGACCAGAAGGAAGAAAGAAACATTCAACCAGAAAAGAATGAAGAAACAAGAACTCAAAAACATGAGGAGAGGCTTAGGACATCTTTAAATGTTCCAACCTCTTCTCCCTCCACCAGAAGGAGAAGAGGAAGAACAACCAATTGAAAACTTATCTGAACAAATAATGAAAGAGAACTTCCCCAGTCTGGCAAAGAAAATAGACTTCCAGGAAGTCCAGGAGGCTCAGAGAGTCCCAAAGAAGTTGGACCCAAAGAGGAACACACCAAGGCACATCATAATGACATTACCCAAGATTAAAAATAAGGAGAGAATCTTAGAAGCAGCAAGAGAAAAGGGGACAGTTACTTACAAAGGAATTCCCATAAGACTGTCAGCTGATTTCTCAAAAGAGACCTTACAGGCAAGAAGGGGCTGGAGTGAAGTATACCAAGTCATGAAAGGCAAAGACCGAACATCCAAGATTACTCTATCCAGCAAAGCTTTCATTTAGAATGGAAGGACAGATAAAGTGCTTCTCAGATAAGGTCAAGTTCAAGGAGTTCATCATCACCCAGCCTTTATTACATGAAAAGTTAAAGGGACTTATGTAAGACATGGAGGGATATCAACAGGGGAGTGAGAGGGGGAGAGAGGGGAAAAGGTACAGAGAATAAGTAGCATAAGCTGTCAGTAGAAAATAGACCGGGGGAGGTTAAGAATAGTATAGGAAATGTAGAAGCCAAAGAACTTATATGTATGACCCATGGACAAGAACTAAAGGGGG
>PVJI01003195.1:0-128561 GCA_004026765.1 Micronycteris hirsuta
AAAAAGATTTTATTTATTTATTTTTAGACAGAAGGGAAGGGAGGGAGAAGGAGTGGGACAGAAACATCAATATGTGGTTGCCTCTCATGTGGCCCTCACAGGGACCTGGCCTGCAACACAGGCATGTATCCTGACTGGGAATCGAACCGGCGACCCTTTGGTTCTCAGCCAGCGCTCAATCCACTGAGCTATACCAGCTAGGGCAAAGATTTTAAGTTATTAATTAATGAAGGTAATGGTAACATATTAAAAGTAGTTCAAAGGAGTCCTGGCTGGTGTGACTCAGTTGGGTGGGCGTCGTCCCACAAGGGAAAGGCCTCAAGTTTGATTCCTGGTCCAGGCATATGCCCTGGTTTCCAGTTTCTTCCTTGGTAGAGGCATGTGCAGAAGACAACCTAGTGATGTTTCTCTCCTTCTCTTTCTTCCTCTCTTCCCCAGTCTCTAAAATAAATGAGCATGTCTTCAGATGAGGATGAAAAAAAAAATATTCCTGGCCAGTGTGGCTCAGTTGGTTGGAGCGTTGTCCCATAACCAAAAGGTTACAGGTTCAGTTCCTGGTCAGGGCACATTTCTAGGTTGCAGGTTTGATCCCTGGTCCAGGTGCATTTGGGAGGCAACCAATTGATGCTTCCCTTTCACATCAATGTTTCTCTCTCTTACTCTAAAAGCAGTGAAAAAAAATGTCCTCTGGTGAGGATTTAAAAAAAAAGTTCAAAGGAAATTTTGAAAACCAAAAGTATATATATATATTTTTTTCAATAAGGAACGATGAAATAGATTTGTTAGTAGATGCAGAACTGATCCATATCTTGTAGTACAATGACATTAAATGTTTGGGGTCATCTTTCTATGGAGTGGATAGTGATCATATCTGTACCATATGAAGATAATTCACATTATGGACAAGAATCATTTGCGTGGCTACCAGTTTTCTACAGCTTAACTTCTGCCTCTACAGAGTTTTTAAATAGCTTAGTTAATTGAAAGATATATACCGTTATAAGCTTGATAATCCTCTCGGGGGTTCACTACATAGCCTAACAGGACACTAGAAGGAAAGCCATTCATTTTTCTGCACAGGTCCAGGCCTTTGCCAGTTTGTCCTGACGTGTGGTACTACTAGTGAAAGTGTGAACACGCACACAGGTGTTATCCATCAGTATACATGTATCTCTGCTGAGGTACCAAACATGGATGGGAATGCTGCAAGCCACCGTTCCTTTAGTAGTTGCCTAGGTGGGGTTAGAAAATTGGTTTGGATGTCAGAGGGTACATTTCTCCCCGTCATTAATATATATGACACAATGATACAGTTGTTCATTCCAGGTGGTGGGGTAATTATTGGATTATTTTTTTGTATTTTTAAAATTTCATTGATCAGAAAGCATATATAAGTTTATGACTATTTCTCTAACCTAGTCCAACCCTTTTATTGTAAAGATAAGGGATCGGAAGGCTCCCTGGCTTGTAACGTGTTCAGCAGCTCCTGGTCTTCTTGCCCAGTTTTCTTCCACTTCAGCCTTCGTCTTTGTTTAAGGAATAGCCAAATGTTCAGATTCTATTAAGGTATTAGGAAATAGTTAGCAGATGTTCATATCCAGGAAAGCTTTGGTCTATAATTGGTCTCCTGTGCAAATTTATCAAATTTTTCATCAAGATGAATTAATAAATTATAGCCTAGCTTTTGAGAATTACTGGAGCTCTTCCTATTCAGTTCACGGTATGCTCACTGCCCCTCCATCGTGGTCAGTCAGATTCCATAATGAGTGTTGACCTTTCAAGTCAGCCATGGATGTTAGAAATTACTGCCTGTTGGGGTTTCCCCTCCTTGGCTTGTCTTGCCTTGCCATGATCAGACATGATTGGTATTCATGTCTCAGAATGAATGTAATTTAAAATTAAGCTGAATTTCAGCTAGTCAGAACGGTTGCTAAAGGCCACAGCCTGGTGGGTCTTGTGGCTTTTACAGCCTTGGTTGGGGATAATTAGGTTTTTCTTCCAGGAGAGATGTGACAAGAGCCAGATGTGAAGCATTTACAGGTCCGAGCAAGCCCTTCCCATGGAACCCTGAGCAGAAGGACAGCCTAGGCAGAGGTAGAACATGGGTGCTTTGGGCCAAAAACTACATTCCCCGCCCTTCCTCAGCTTAGCAACCTGTATTCTTTGTGCTTCACACTGAGTCAGACCTGGCTTAGATGATGAAATGTGTGATCCATCTCTTTATCTTCCCAGCAGATGGAAGGCACTGTTGGCCGTAGTTAGGAGATTGTGCGACTGCTTTGGTGAATGGGAACAGTAAACTCAAGGAGCAGAACTGGTGCCCTGCTCAATCCTCACTTCACCTGCGTGAGCCAAAACACCATACAGACAAATGAAAGACTTCCTTCTGGTGGCCTCATATCACCCTAAAGCATTTCCACCCAAGTGCCCGTGCCCGTCTGGCTGTGACGTTCTTATTCAGAGGGTCCGTCTCTGCCTGCCTCGCCTCCCAGCCCCCCGGGGCCAGCCGGGCCTGCTCACTGTCATTGTCTTTCCACCTCCTCATTCTCCTCAGATCCCTGGTCCACAGTGTTTATTGGACGATGTGTGTCTTGTGTGTGTCTTGCCTTGTGGGTGGGTCTTTCCAGGGAGGAACGCATAGAATGGGGTGGAAAGAAATGCTTATTGACCCCATTAGCTTGAGTTGGTGCAAAGACCACTTTGCCTTTGTCTCAAGTTGCATATGGCTGTCTTCTCTGGCTGAATTAGATTTTGCAAGTAAGGAACCTACCTGTGTCGTCATTGTGCCACCTTCCCAACTGAGAGAACAAACCGAGCCTGGAATCCGCAGGCAGAGTAGGTGTCTCCATGAGTCACTTCAAGTGGACAACTGAGGAGGCAGAGGTGCTTTGTGGGAAGTGGACACCCCTGTGTTTGGCTTTCAGATCAGAGCACAGGCAGGGTGAATGGCTTCTGTTTCTTCTTCAAGACTGAAGCAGAGAGAATGCTTTTGGGGATGAACTTGAGCTGAAACTTGAGTTCATAACTGTCCTTCTGTTTCATTTGGGGATTATATACTTTCGTTCCTAAGGCTGAAACTAGAGGTAAATCTTTGCAAGCTCAAATGCTTAGGTGAGGATAAATTTTTAAAAAGTTAAGATTTGTGCCATAGTAGAAGTGGTGTTCCTGTTTTACCTGGCAGGGCATCTTTTTTTTGGCGGGGCGTGGAGGGGGGGGGGTGTTGACACTGCCCGAGAAAAAGCAGGCCTGAATTGACTTAGTCATGCTGATGAAAGGGATGGGACCTCGATTTTGCCGCGAGTGGCCATGTTTCTGCTTTATCATTTTATGGATGAGATGAATGTGGTGTAGTCAGGAGCGCCGGAGGAGCCGCCTCACGCTGGGATGCCATAAGCTTCTCCTTTCATCAGCAGAAAAGAGTGTGATACCTGGATGAATAAATCATGACAGCAGAAGTCAGCTCAGCATTTCGCACCGGCATCATTATTAATGTGGGCAGTGCCAGGTGCTGAGGCAGTCAAGGTAGTAAATACCCATAGCTCCTGTCTACCTGGAGTTTTCTTACTGTGGAATTAAACACAGGTTTCTATTCATTTATTGGGAATCAGGCGCCTAGAGCAATAAGATTAGGTGACTCTCAGAGATATCAGACACAGGTAGTATTAAAATTAAATAATTTCCCCTTTCCCCCTAACCTTGGAAAGTTATCTACAGAATATCTTAATAGGGTCCCAGGATTTAAAAGTATTTATATATCAAGATTTAGGTATTTGGATGTTAAATGCGGTATAAAATGCTCCTTTATCTTTAAGGATATTAGCAACATGTACACTCATTTGTGAGGCCAAGACCTGACTGTATGAGTGTGGAGATGTATTTTGTGTACACGTGGAAATCTGTCTTGACCTATATTTTATACTCTTGTTTTGTCTTACTGAGGAGCATTTCATGGTGTACATCTTCCTGTTTGATTGTTGAGAGATTCAAGAAAGTTCCAAGTATGTTATCATTTTAATACTGTCTCAAGCTTCATGCTGAAGGTCCCGATAGAGGTGAGATAAGACTTCGAGCTTTGATTGGGATGGCATTGGTCAGTAAGGTGTGCCAAGTATTTAAGGTTCAGTGTGACATCCAACAGTACCTACGTATGGTAAGTGGTTCAAATTCTGAAGGTCTGTTTTTAACTTCTTTAAACCTGCTCATGTATTCATAGATGAGAACCCTATTTATTACTCTAAAATGCATTTATAGTCATCTATTTGTAAAGATTACACATCTTTATAGAGAGAAGACAAAGAATAGATGAATATAATATAAACTTTTTTCATAGTTTTATATTTTTATATTGACCAAGAAAGTAAATACCATTGTCAGGTTTTGTTTAGACATTTATTTTTGAGATTTATTTTTGAATATCATTTTAAAAATCAGTATTTTCTACCCTTCTATGGTAGACTTTTGAATAACTGATAAAAATGTTAGACTTTTTTGTTTGTGTTGTCTTTATTATAAATCTAAATTATTGTCTATTTTGCTTATTGTGGTACTATGCTAGTCATTCTATATCTTTTAATGAAATTCCATTTTTAAAGTTTTCTTTATGAAATATTTTCTGAATTTTAGATTTAAGTAAGTCAGCATATTTTAGTAATATCCCTGTTTAAGATATTCATCAAACTACTGTTTCTACTTATTTATATTTTGATTTGACTTACATATATAAGCAATAATTGATTATCAAGAGAAAATTTTCATAAATGAACAAATGTTAAATATAAAAAATAATGCAAATAGCCATTTTTTTAAAATTAACTCTTGTTTCAGTTAATTTGCTCAGTTAACAAATAACTGAGATTTGCTGGGATTTCCAGGGTATAAATCTGTCATTTTTTAATTTCTTTTATTAACACCAGCAAGTTGATATACTTAAAATATCTGTACTGAAATGAAAGGAGACATTAATTTGAATTAACACTAAATGTATTATACAGTTTCTTTTTAAAACAGTCACACTATCTGATTTAATAATTATGAATTTAATACAGTTTTTGATAGATGAGTTGATAATATCTCAATCCACCTTCATAATTAAGTATCAAGGGTCTATTCTTATTCTACAACTTCTTTAAGGCTGAGTAAACATGATCTTAATTATAGTCACAGATAATGTTAGGGAATGTTGATTACTCTGGTAAGGAAAATAAAATGATGCAGCCTGACCTTAAGAAATTATAAATATGGGAATGTTGACAAATGGTGATAAATAGCAAACATCTAAGAGAGAGGATTGGTTTGCAAGTCAATATTTCTGAAAGAAATTGGGTTTGGTTATATTTATTATATGTATATTTAGAAACGCTCCTTTCAAATATTTTATACAAACTTTCAAATATATCCACTACGTCTAATTTAGAAGTCAGGTAAAAATTCCTGTTTCAAGAACCTGCTCTAAAAGAGGTATATTCTGAATTAAGAAGACATTATGGTAAATCTTTAGTGGTGGTTGAAGGCAGCCCCAGTGTGGGAGAATGGAATTAGGGTGCCCTGAACCTTATTATAGGTCAGTTCAGTGTGGTAACCTGCTGGTTTTTATTATGCTTTTCTAACGTCTGGGCTGAAATAGAGAACGAAGCACCAGCCTTTCCTGAAGTAACACCCACCTCACCATCAACCAGTTTTGCATTTGCATTATTCTTTGAGGCTAGTGAAAGTTACTTTGGAATAAAATTAGCCATTTTATAACTTTTTACCAGCAGAAATAAGAAAAAAATAGTTGCCCTGTGCCCATGTATAACAACTTATTTCTATAAAAACAGTAGGTAGTGTGCCGATGAAAAAGGCCTTCACTGTTATTTTTATACAAACTGGAATCTGTTTTTGTGTTTCCAAAATACTTACCATACTAAGGAATTTGAATGCAGTGTACATGATGAAAAATGAATGAGTGGTGAAATACATTTATCTTAGGCATCGGCTGTTCAATTGACAAAAGGCACAAATATGAAATTTGTTGAAATAATTAGATTTTTAATTAGTGCATCATTGTAAGATTAATGTCATTGCGCTTCATTGCATGTAATTTTGTATTAGAAATTTCATGTCAACAAAGATGCTACCTGTGGTTTGCTGATTTGAATCCTTAATTTATCACTTGTATGTATGGCATGTCACATATTTGCAGTCAAGACCTGAAAGGCATTTGGTTATAGCTTCAGTGGTGGTGAGGAATACTGATGATGCTTTACTGTGTGAATACTTTATATTTTCCAATATTCAAGAGGCAACCTCCCTTCAAATGTTAGTGAGTGCATATCAGCTTGCAAAAACTTTGGTAATAGTACAAGCAGATTGGTTGTTTAATTGCTAGTCAATGCCTATGTTGAATATGATTGAATTATTGTTAATATTTATGCTATATTCTCTTTTTAAAACATTTTTCCTTTCCTTTGGACAGCTGCCGAACGAGCAACCGGAAAAGCTTGATAGGCAATGGACAGTCCTCGGCGCTGCCTCGTCCACACTCCCCTCTCTCAGCCCATGCAGGTAATTAGTTCTCTTTCCTTGAGTTTTGTTCTACTTCTTTTCTGCCAGTTTTTCAAAATAATCCAGGCATTTTGAAATTCTGGTGTCTTCACGTCTTGTTAGCTTGGTTTTCCTGTTGGTTTATCACTAATTTGTTCTTTCTGATGTTGGCCCAAACCTTACCTTCTTTCAGAGTGTTTGGACTCTAAAATCGAGACTTTCTTTTTACTTGGGGTCCTTTTTCAATTATTTCTGTCTCAATTTCTAAATTCATGAATGATGCAAGTCATGTTTGCATGTTAGGATTATTTGGGGGAAGCACAGGCGTGCTGGTTCACATGAAGAGGATTAGTGTTAAGAGCTACAGGGGAAGAAAAATTATCTTTTCCCTCTATTCTTCTAAGTTCTCCACTGGGAATCCAGTAAGCAGAAACAGATTAGCAAGAGGAAAGCATACAGACTTATTTAATGTAAGCTTTATGTGACGTGTGGAGCCTTCATAAGGAAGTGAAGACTCAAGAAATGGTTAAACCTAAGTATTTTTTGATAAAGATTGAAAAAATATGATGAGGCAAAGGTGAGCTAATAATTGTGGTAAACTGGGGAAAACTTAGCAAGGCCTGTTGTTCAGATTCTTCTGTGTCCCTTATCTTTAGAGATAAGGGTGTTTCTTTGCTCCAGGCACGGGGAGAGTGAGTACCTTTCACATTAGGGTTTTAGGACCCGCTTTAGGACAAGCCAGAAAGTGCTTCCTGTACACACCGCTTCTCACATTCCTTCAGCTCAGAATATACCGTCTGCCGGGATGATCTATTGTGGTTTGGGGTTGCATGCCCTATACCGTACCAGAAAGAGTCAGCATTTTTCTCCCTAAAGTTGAGCTTATTTCATATATATATTAGTGATTATAAACAATGGTATGAGCAGCCTAGAACGAGTCTTCTCTTGTATGTGTGCACAAGTTTATGTAAAGTTTTATCTGTTGATGGTATACATACAATGATTATCTGTTTCATTCATAACCAATGTGAGGCCAATAAAGATTCAAAAGATGAGGCCCTTGGGCCCAAGTACTAATTATAAGGAAGGTAGAACTCTGTTAAAAAAAAAAAAAAAACTGCAGTGGAGACTGCTTTCTATGTTGTGTGCGGTATGTGTATTTTTAAAAGTTCTATCCAAGATGGTGCAAAGAAGAAAAGGGTTAGTTCCAATCAGGAAGGTCTGAGAGAGTTTGAAGGCGATACTTGAGCAAGGTGTTGAAAGATGAACAAGAGCTGACAGGTAGAAACGGAATGAGAGAATGGGTATTCCCATTTGGTGGCTAGAGCGTGAGAGGTACGCTCTTGATTGTAAGAGAACGTAAAGGTGGAAAAAGAAATGAAAGTCAGAGAGTGGAAGGAATTTTGACTTTGAGCGCCCTTCAAGGATTTTGAGGAAGATCTATGCTTTAGGAAGATGTCTTCAGGATTGTGAAGGGTGATGGGTTGAAAGCATGGGCAATTTAGCTCTTCCTCCGTTATACTACTGTGATGACTCTGACTTAACACTGATGGGCTTTCAGATGTGGTTGATTTTATATTTGGAAGTAGGGCTATGATTCTTCCTTAGAAGTCCTTTTGTTTGTGGGGACGGGGGCTCTCAACTTGAGAGTGGGTATAATCTGTAATATGTTTGGGGAAAAGGGAGAGACAGAGGTAGTTGTTCCATTGGAATAAAATTTTCTTTCATTCATAATAATGAATAAAAGATGATAAAGTAAAAAATGTAAAAGATGCATCCATAAAATTATGATACCGTAGCAAGACCACTGAAGTCCAGAATGCTACTCCCAGGCAAAACTCTAGAGAAGCCTGTGCACAAATACAAGAGAAGACATGTTCTAGACTGCTTATAGCAGCCTTGTATGTAATAGCTACACATGTGGAGCAACCTAAATATTTGTCAGTTGAAAAACTGATAAGTGAATTGTGGCATAGTCATCCACGGAACGCCGTGCACGTAGAAGAAAATGAAGTAGCCTGGCACATATCTACATGGGTGGAACTCAAAGGTAGCATTGGACAGCAAAAGCAAGTTACAAAGGAATGTTATTTAAACCACTCACATAAGGCTAACATGACGCTACAAAGAATATTTTGTTCAGGGATACATGCATATCTATCTATCTATATATATATATATGCACACACATAAATATGTATGTATATATGTTTGTAGCAAGAGTATAAACAAACACATGATTATTTTAAACACAAATTTCATGAGAGTAGTTACTCCTGAGAGTTGCAAGGGGGGTATAATTGGGGAGAGGAATAAGTGGTTGGTAATACTGTATTTCCAAAGCTGCGTGATGGGTACACAACTATTTATATCGTTACCATGTACGCTTTGAGGATCTATGTCACATTGTTGTCATGATAGTCAAAGCTGATGGGGGTCAAGCAAGGCCTCCTACCTTCCTGGGGCTGGAATTGTTTTTTCGTCTTCGCCTTCCCCGAGCCCGGTGCCTGATGGTATACGCTAAGTGCTGAGTGAATGATGAATTCCATTTGCTACATGGAATTCAATAGTGATTAAAAAAATTAATTGTACTCCTCTTTATAGTGTCCTGAAGTAATCACACCACATTTTATGTACCTTTTGTTTAGTTTTTATTACTGTGAATTTCTTCAGTTCGTATATTGAGATTAAAGAAAATGTGGTTAAGACTTTAATGATCCTTTTCATTATTTTTCTTTTCTCTGTGTAGACTTAGCTTGAATTCTTTTCCCTTCAAACCTAATTTTAGTATTTAAGCAGAAGAATGGGCAGAGAGGAACCATTCTTTCAGTTTTGGAGAGGATTTTTCCTTATGTTACCGAGCCAACAGGTTGTTATTTCCTCAGGAGCTGGAGAAGTCTGTCAGACTTTTTGTGAGAAATGGCATTTATCTCAGTCTGGTAGATTCCTATTTCTGTAAATTAAGTAAAGGACCAGTCTGCATGTTTTGATAACGTGAAATGCCACCTCACTCACCATGCCTCTTCCCTCTTCCTTCCTGTTGCCACGTTCTCTGTCACGTGTGTGATCCACAGAACTCCAGGTAGGGCTCCTAGGTGTCTCCACAAAAAACAGGACACGGAAACACTGCCATCTCAGTGCCTGCTGACTCAGGAGACAAAGTGATGCTTTCCGTTTTCTTAGGTAGGGATGCCATGAGTCAGACCGCTCATCACCGACATGTGAGTGTATACCCATCAAGTGAATCAGCAGAGATGAGAACTTTCATTTATTTGTGTAGCTGTATCAGTAGTGCTCTGAGGAAAAGGAGTGCTGGCGTAGTGTTCGGAGCTTATCTCCACAAACAACGGAGTGTTTGTTGAAAGTCAGGGATTCCTCAAAGAACAGTGAGCAGGACAGACCCGTTAAACAAAACGGAAGCTAGAATATCCTGGACGTCTAGTTCCAGGAAGATTCTAAGCATGAAATTTAATACGGAAGCCACAAAGGAAAACACTAGTGTGTCTCTCCTAAAATGAAAATCAAAAGAAAAAGTGTGAAATATTTTTATGCTTATAACTGACAAATGTCTGATTGCCTTTATATATAAAGACCTTGTGTGAATTAATTTGAAAACTGATGAATGAACCAAGAGAAAATGGTCAAAAAAATGTGAATGGCACGTCACAGAAGAAAATTAAAATGGGCAACAAAAACATGAAATGTTGATTCATTGCAATCACAAGAAGAATGTGAACTAGTATAAAGAGATGGCGTGGTTCACCTAGCATATTGTCAAACATTTTTAAAAACTGGTAGAATCCAAAAAGAGCAAGGTTGTGGTGATGCAGTTCCTCTCATACAATACCCAGGCATGGGCAACAGGAGGTTTACAGTTATAATACAAATAAGTAATATGATAACTAATAAATAATGATACAAGAATGAACCCTGTTTTGTGTACTCACAACTGGAAACCTGCTTTTGCCTGTCTCTGTATTCATCCTCTAGGTACTACTGTGGAGGGATTTAGCAGAGGTCATTCAAGTCCCGAGTGAGCTAACCTTTTACACAGAGGTTGTCTGAGTGGGCCCGACCCAATCATACAAGCCCTTTAAAAGAAAGAGGCGTTTTTCTGGTTGGTGGCAGGAGAAGTTAGAGACGCGAGCCTGAGAATGATGGGATGTGGCAAATGTGAAGACGGCAGCCTCTAGACGCTGAAAACAGCCTCAGGCTGACGGCCAGGATGAAAGGGAGACCTCAGTCCTGTAACAACCTAGTGATATGACTCTTGTCCACAGCCCGTATGAGCTTGGAGGTAGATTCTTTCCCAGTCTCCAGATAAGAGGCCAGCCCAATGGAGGCTTTGATTTTGGCCACATGATACCCTGAGAAGAAAAAGTAGGTGAGGGTTCCTGGGGCCTAGCAGCTCGTGATTTTCTGCCTTTCTTTGATTTTGGCTTTATGATCCCTTGAGAGCCCCCATGAGCTCAAACAAGTCTCTACTGGGACTTCTGCCCCACTGAATTGTAAGATTAGTGAATAGATCATTTTTAAGTCACTAAATGATTGGCAATTTATTGCATAGCAGTAGAAAACTAATATGAGTATTATTTTGTTTTCTTTATTGCTTTTATTTTTAGAGCCCTATTTTTATTTTTTATATTTTTTATTAAATCTTTATTGTATTCTTTTCTCCATTACCATTCAGTTCCCTATTCCTCCCTCCCCCAGCAATCAGCACGCTGTCGTCCATGTCCATGACTCCTTTTTCCTTTTTGCTCCATCCCTCCACCCCTCTACTCCCCACTAGCTGTCATTATAAAGTCAACCCTACGTGTTGATTTTCTTACCTTCCTGTTCCCCAAAGAGAAACATTACTAAGTTTTTCCTTTCTTCTTCCAAAATTTCCTTATGAATATGTATAAATATACTTGCTTGAATAATTTGGGTGTAGGGATCTTGAGGAGACCATTTTAAAAATTGTGCCTACCACTATATCATTTCCATTTTGAATTTGATTCTGATGGTAAAAGTATGAGCTCTAAAAGATATACTTCTAGAGGATGAGCTACAGACTAGATATGGATAAATGACTGAGATAAATGACTCATTCCAGACTTTTAAAGTCCTAAGAGAAATATTGACCTATTGGCCAAAATACCTCATTTTTTTATGTCTCCAAAAATTGTTTACTGTGAATTCACAGATGATTATTTAGAATCATTTATAAGAGGGTTTCTGGAAAAAAACATGGAAAGGAGTTTATCACTTTCCTATGGAACAACTCGGGAAGCTATTAAAGACAGGAACTGTTTTAAAAAGTCCACACAATCCTTTAGGTTAGTATCTACTTGGAAAAATTATTTATATATATATAATTTTATATATGTATAAAGGAGGGTTAGTCACCACTGGAGGGTTAGTCACCACTGTATTTGTTGTTGCTCTGTTCATCAGACCCTTCTTCCAAGGTGTAACTGAGCTAAAATTTACATTCCTACCAATAGTGCACAAGGGCTCCCTTTTCTCCTACTCCTTGCCAGCATGTATTATTTGTCTGTTGGATAATAGCCATTGTAACACGTGCGAGGTGAATATCTTAGTATGTTTAATGTGCATGTTTTATTAATCTTTTGTAATGTCATGGATATTCTTTTGTGATTTGCTATTTGACTTTTTGATTAATGTAAATATTTTTCTTTCATTCTTTTGTGGAACAGTTTGTCCATCTTTTCTTTCTGATTTCTTCCATTTGTGTGGTCATTGTGTCTATTTGTCAAGTTTCATTTATTAACAAGACTGGTCTTGCTCTAAGAATTGCCTGCTCTGACCTCACTGCTGCTTCTGCCCTTTTATGCTTGACGAGGCTGGTATCAGTGATGCGTTACTTCACTTTCTCATCGTCCTTAGTACGTCATATAGGGTGATGGTTTTTCTAAGCAGCGAGCGAGGTTTTGAGCTACAAGAGTTTTTCTGAATTCTTCCTAAATTTGTAGGCTAGCCTTCAAAGGGAAGAAGATAGCAATCAGAAAAAGGCATCAAAAGAGTTTCTGTCTACTCCCTAGATGACTAGAGGGGATTATACAATTACATATTTCTGCTGAGATGTTTGTGGGACCATCAGGTTTTGCAGGCAGCTGGTGGGAACAACTTAGTCAATAGAAAAGAATGCTCTTCAGGTATCAGTGAAAGATTGCTCCTTGGATAAGGTGAGACAAGGGACCCAAGCCCTGAATGTAACAGGGCCCTGGTTTCACTTACTTTGTGACTTTCATTCAAAAGCCATTACTAGGTTTTTCATGCTTGAAGTATTATTTGCCAAACTGTTTAAATCTGCTTTGTAGGTCTTTAATAAAAATGTTCATTCAACAAGGCAGTGGCCTCTTTTGGCCGAGTAGACATGATGGTTCAAGACAAATGATTTCCTTGCTTCTTTGTATTTGGGTAATAGAACAAAGGAAATTGTGTGCCCACAAGTCAGGGCAAATTGATTGTTAGCCATAATAGAAGTTAAGTTTCCTGAGGCCCCATACAACCATCCCTTCTTTAAAAAGATAGAAATTTTCTTTTTCTACTCAAGAGGAATCTCGGATACGGTCATTCATTGTCATTTTTTTTTCCAATTATAAGTGGATCTCAACAAAATCAACTGAAACCAGTTAAACCTGTGTTTAGTTTAAAGCATCTTGAAGTGTCCTTTGTAATGTAGGGTTGTAGGGTTTCATTTCATTGTGGTTGAAATCAGCAATTCATTTAGTCAGCCATGGGTGGAGCATCCCCTGGGAATCATCTGGTTTTTTAAAAGCCTTCAAAGGGACTGAGATTTCTTAATCCAGTGTGTGTGTCCGGGTTTTACGATTTTACAATGCATCTGTTCTGTGATTTCAAGTATTTCATAAGTCAGTTTCTCTGACCGACGAGAGTGCCGTCTTTTGTCTTCCCTGCTGCACGCACAGTTTCGTACTTTAATCCTCAGCCTTTGTGTAATTGCCGATTGTTGGCCTGAGTAGTGACACATCTTGCCCTTCCTGCTTGAGGAAAAGGATGATAAAATCAGAAGGACTGACGTCAGTGTGTTTTCCAAGTTGAGGGTATTGCTTTGTGTTGAATCACTAACGATGCCTGTATGGCAGCATCGTTGGTAATTTTTCCATGGAGATCCCTCTGCCCTGTGACTTCTGTTTACCATTTTGCCCCTTTGAGAAAGCTGCCATGTTTATGTGTAATTTATTCCTAACAGTAATTTAATGACTGACACCTTTCATGCTCCCCTAATCTCTAAATGTAGAATTTAATCTGAATGGCCTTTGATTTAACTTTTTAGCTTCTCCATTCTCAAGTGAAGCTTTTGGAAGCTGACTTGTAAATTTAATTTTGAAGCTCCTCTGTGTTAACAAAAGTGGTATTAGTTTGGAGGCTTTGGTTTTGTTTACTGTCTCATCCACTGGGAAGGACTCTTCATTCTTTTTTTTTTTTTTTAATCAGAAATGTGCAATTTTTTTTGTGTTTATGTATTAACTGTGGATTTTCTTCAGTTTGGTTTGATTGCTAAAGTAAACAGTTGGATCATAATTGCCTATTTTCTGAGTGAGAATGGAGAGTGTTTAGTGATAAATTACCGGGGAGGTGAGCAAAGGAGTCTTCCAGCTGTCCTGCTGGGAGTGCGAATGGACGAACAGGCCTTTCCTAGGGTGGAGGAGTCGGAGAGATGTGAGCTAGTGCTTCAGAGTTCGTTTTGCTGTTATCGGGTTTAAGATACCAGTGAGATACCTAAGTGACAAAGAGTTGTCCTATGAGTGTGACTTAAGGGACTGAATCTGTGCTGGTGATACCAGTTTGGAAGCCATTCATTCATAGACATTATTTAAAACCTTGGGAAGGGATGAGATTATTGAGAGAAAAAGTTTTGGCCTGAGGAAAGAACCTGCAGTTGAGTCTACAGTGCCAACATTTGGCAACAAGTAGCCAGCAAGAGATTGAGAAACAGCCACGTGAGAGGTGGGAGGGAAAGACGAGAACGTTGTGTCTCAGCATCCAAGAGAAGACAGGGCTCCCGGAAAAAGAGTGGTTACTTTTATTATCAAGTTGATACAGTATGATATATAGATTTCATTGCTTTAAAATGTATAAATGACATGGAGTATGTCTTCTAAATTCTTGCAAGTTTTTATTATTCACATTGCCCCCCCAAAAGCTTTCTTTTTTATATACTATTGGAAAAAAATTGGAGATTTGCTTATGTTGAGGGTCGCTTTTATTCCAAGGTCTATGGTAAATGTTCATCTAGGAAATAAAAGGTGCATTTAAAAGCCTTGCTAAATCACTTCTCTGCTCACCCTGGAGGTTTTCAGAAGTTTCAGAAGTTGGTGCTCTCAGATGGGACAGCTTCAGTGACGGTCACAGGGACTCTGTTTTTTCTGGTACTACGGTGCTTCTGGCATACTCTTCACCAGCTTTGCCCCAAGTCATCTCTGAACTTGAGCTAGTAACCCTTAGCTGTATGTAAATACAGACTATCTCCAGCCCATTAGCTGGCAAGAGTGTGGACTTGGTTCACGGAAAAACTAGCTGTTCCACAGAAATAAAAGAACTTGAGGCAGGGGTTCCATTAGCGTGGTGGTCAGCCATCTGTTTTCATTAAGTGCCCAGGGCCCTTGATAGAAGGCTAGTGGTCACCATAACCAGAGTGGCCTTTACCTACTTACTGGCAGCCTGCCAGAGGGCTTTAAAATCTGCACTCCAGATTCAACTGCGTGTGCTAAAGAATATTTTCTTACATATCACATACAGCAATGCCATCTCTATCTTTGAACTTACTCACTCTGGCATCATTGTAATATCAGCTTTAATGATGCTTTAATGCAAGTTTTTGTATTTATTGCAGCGATTTATGAGTACCTCTCTACAAAAGCCATGCACATTGCGGGCTTTTCAAGTTCTAAGCGTTTATGTTAGGAGTAACAGTGGGCACATCTCCGAGCTTGTCGTGCTGTGTTACGGTATACGGTATACCTACGCTGTGGTAACCCTGACCGTGACCGTGAGAGGGCTGCACTGTGGGCAGAGCCGCCCCCCCGCACGCCTGCCTCGGCCTTGACAGCCAGTTTTGGTTTCCTTGGACTGTGAAGAGGAAGGTGGAGACAATTTAGAAGAAGATACATGCAAGAAAGTCATATAGTTTAAGAAGAGTTGAGATTTCCTTTAAAAAATGGAAATATTTTAGGTTTCTAAAAAATGCCTTTAAAACCTTTTTTTCTATTTATAAAAGCTGCGTGTATTTATTGTAGAAATTTTGGAAAATGCAAGAAAGTATAAAAATCATTTATATTCTTACCCATCACTCAGAGTTAACTATTTAACATTTGGGTTTTTGCCTATTGTGTATATTTATATATCCACATCTATAATAATATTTATTACATGCATGTATACATGACTTTGCGCATACAAACAAATTAATGTACACACATGCATTTGTATATATGTGTGTAAGCATGGGATCAGGGATGTAATTTTATCTAGGTAATTTTCTTTCCATGCTACTTTGAGATTTTTACATATCATTAAATGTCTTTTTTCCCCAAATGCTTGATTTTATGAACATAAAATATTCCATTTTATGAATGTGCAATAGTTACCTTACTCTAAATGAATATTTTGGCTGCTTCCAGTTTTTTATTCTTATAAATAATGTTATGGTGAACAGTATTACACAAAATTCTTTTTGATCAACTCCGATTAGTTTCTCAACTTAAACTGGGAAGTTATTCTTTAAGACCCTGGCCTTCTATTGTCTTGTGTTTGTATTGTTAGGCCGTCCATTGTTGTCTGAGGCCCTAAGAGTCAGAGACTGGGTCCACGGGAAATGCTCTTTAGCGCTTGCTGCAAGTGACATTTAGTAAGTATTGAGAATGTGCTGTGCAGGCACCAGAATGACTTGGCAGGTGCTAAGTACATCTCAAGTGTGCTCTCTCTAGGCGAAACAATAGTTAGTCCTGTTAAACTTCCAGGAACGTTGTACCCAGTGACGTCGTAGTGACCTGGAGACATTAGTGAGGTAAATAAAGGAGGAACTGGTACATGAAGCTGCAAGGCTGTTCACATGTCACACTGTGTTCCTGCTTTTCCAGGCATTGAGGACGGGACTGTAGTGCAGAAGGCTCTCGCCGCTGTGTAACTCTGTAATCCTGCTACCCAGGCCCTGTGAATTTTCAGATCTCTAACAACTGATTCAGTACTAAATGGTGTATGTACTAAATACTGGACCTTGGGGTAAAAGTCTGGATTTTGCTTACCTTTACCAGGTATCCGCAGTGCTACTTTGAGCAAACACTCTATAGGGCTCAACTTCCTTTTCTATAAAATGGAAACAATAGAACTTGCCCTTGCAGCCTCAAATGAATGATTAAATTTGACAGTATTTGCAATGTTATAAAGTGCCAAACAGTGTGAGGTTTTAAGAAACTACTAAAGCATCATTGTAACCAGTCTGAATTCATGATGTGGTTAAAATAATAGGACACCATAGTGTATAAATTCGAAGCAAATTAGAGTGCAGGCTTGTTGGGGTCTCCAGGTGGGTTGCTGACGGTGGAATGTGGCATCCTTGTGACAGTCTCTGCTGGGACACGTTTGTAGTAGTCTGTGATATTTTCATCTTGACACACCAGCCTTTGGAAGTCCCTCAGCTCGAGCACTCACACCAGCTTAGAGCTGATTTGGGAAATGAACAGGGTTTTTAAAAAAATCCACTTCAGTGGATCAAAACCACAGCAATTCCAGAGGGGCTGCCTCAGGCATAGGGAGTAAGAAGGGTGATTTGGGAGTGGCCCGCCTAGTCCCCTAGTCCACCTTTGCTTCAACCAGAGAAAAATCAACGTTTGTCACAGTTTAGGCTAGAGTACTTTTTTTGCTTGAGCTAAAGATAAAGATCAGAGCCCGGTCTGGAGCCCTGCTTACTGGTCACTGCCTCTTGCCTCTTTCCCAGCAAGGCCTGGGAACCTGGCCCCGAAGGTGCCCTCTGGAGGGAGCAGGAGAGACATGGCATATCCCCAGAGAGAGCTCTGTTTCACTCTTCTTTTTGGGCCCTGAACACAGTGTCTAGATTAGTGGTTTTCGTTTATGTTTCTTTTGGGTCCACCACGTGCCTGAAAAGGGGATCGAAGAGAGCTCACTTTTCCAAAAAGAAACACATGGGGTAACATGTATTTAGTTGTTTTAGCTATCATTTTGGGTGTGTTTTAAGGATAGAGAAAAAAATCCAGATTATTTTAGGAATGAACTATGGTGCTGTCATACTTGGAAAGACTGGTAGTCAGGAGCCGGACAAGGAAATGGTAAATTAGCACGTCCCCGCACGGCTGTATCAGGTCAAGGATGGTCAGCAGGAGGTGGCACCTCCCTAGTAACCAAGGGAGAATATGTTCATCCTTTTCCTTAGATATAAAGAAGTTATATTTTAGGTTAATATTTTTAAAGTTTTATGGTGGTCTGCTATCAATCACCTATAACTTTGAACAATTCTCTTTAACTTTCTCGTCTGTTAAAGGAGATTGTATTACATGCATTTTTCTAACATTCTTTTAAAATATTTCTTCTAAGGCTATATAACTTGATATTTCTAGTTCTTTTGTTTTAAAGGATTCTTTTACCCTGTGTTCTCAGGATTAATTCATATCGGCCTTGTATTCTTCATTGGTGGTCTGCTTTTTAGTATTCTGGACTCTGATGGAAGATGATCTGTCAGCTTCTAAAATGTTAAGGAAAAGAGCACGGGCCCACAGTTTGGGCTCTACAGGTGTAAGAAGGAGGGCAGAGTGTGCCCGAGTGACCCGCAAGCACGTTCTAGATATGGTCACTGGTTGTCATTTTATTATCATCTGAGATGGATGTTCTGTTTGGAAGGACTTCTGAGGGGAAAACTGGCTGTCCTGGGTCTCCTAGGCACACTTGGGAGGCCATCTCCTTCCAAATGTATCGTCTAGAGTAGTAATGCATCTCCGTGTGTGGTGAGCATAACCGTACACTGGAACAATTAGGCCTAGGAGCCCCTCTTTGCACGTGTGGGAATGTACTGGAACACTGCAGTGGTTACCAGAGGGACCGGCCAGTCATTAAAGGAGTGAATTTAGCTTTGAAGGTTTGGAGAGCAAGAGAGAGCAAATGAGTGTGAGTGTGTGCTGTGCGCACTTGAGAGTGGGAGAGAGAGATCCTCAAGCAAAGAACATATAGAACATGCCCCACTTCAGTGTTTAGAGAGCAAATCATCTTATTATTTTTATTCATTGAAATTGAGGTATTATTGACATGTGACCTTGTGTGAAGTTTAAGGCTTACAGCTGTTGGTTTGATGCATTTATATATTGCAATATGATTACCACCATAGCATTAGCTAATACCTGTCATAGGTATTATAGTATATCATAGTATATAATTACCATTTCTTTTGCTGGTGAGGATGGTTAAGATCCAGTGTGAAGTTTACAATGCAGCATTATTGACTGTAATCTCTATGCTGAGCATTAGATCCCTGGAACATTTTTTCTACTAGTTCCAAGTTGGTATGCTTTAACATCTTCCCAATTCTTTCAACCTCAGACCCTGGTAATCACCATTGTACTCTCTGTTTCTCAGAGTTCAGCATTTTTAGATTCTACATATAGGCAAGATCATACTGTATCTGTCTTTCTCTGTCTGACTTCTTTACTTAGCATAATGTTCTCAAGATCCCCCCATGTTCTTGCAAATGTCAGAATGCAAATCATTTTAAATAGGCCAAATGCAGGAAAAGAAGCCAGTTCTTCAGTGGGTAAAAAGCCAACTTCTGTGTGGGATCAGTAATTTGGTTTGGGAATGGACACATTCTGGTATCCTCAAAATTGAAAGAAAAAAAAAAGTGAGCTGGTTCACATTTGGTACTTTAGTGCCATTATTTCAGTAGGAAATGTGAGTTTTTGAGCGTATCAATCGTCACTTCATTTGACAGCTCTGGTTTTCAAAAAAGAAAGGCCAAATGCAAGTTTTTCTCCCCTCTCCCACCCAGGCAGGCGCTTAACATCAGGAGAGGTACGTACCTCCCCTGACAACAAATTTTACTTAAGCGTAGCATGCTGTCTGCTTTGTCAGTAGTTCTGCGAAGCTTTTTTGTCTCGCTCCTCCTGTTCTTATTGTTGCCATAAGTGATGGAGGTTCATTTCTTCTGTTGATGTGAGGCTTTAGCCATCTCCTGTCATGAAATGTGAAACCTGACTCCTACTTACCGTTTTGTTTCCTGAGATGGTTCTTACCAGCAAGATAGAAATGACAAGAACTATATGTAAGTCAATGACAGTAACATATCTCAGAGCGATGGGTTTACTTAGGGCTTGTGTTTCTTAGCTAATTATGCTTTTAATTGAAATATTTGTAACATTCTGCAATAATACAGGATATTGAGAATATATCAATGATTGGTTATATCTTTAGGAAGAATTACTCCATGCACAACACAACATCTCATGATTCAGAAATAGTCAACTCACCCTGACTGGTGAGGCTCAGTTGGTTGGGTGTCAGCCCGCAAAGCGAAAGGTTGCCAGTTGGATTCCTGGCCAGGGTACCTGCCTGGGTTGAAGATTCAGTCCCGGTCAGGACACACACAGGAGGCAACTGATTGATGTTTCTCTCTCAAATCGATGTTTCTCTCCCTCTCTTTCTCCCTCCCTTCCCTTCTCTTTAAAAAAATTAATGAAAATTAAACAAACAAACAAACAACAGTCAACTCATGGCTAGGCGTCAGAAGTAGTGTGGCAGACAGCCTGATGGGCAGAAGACGTCTTCAGTATTGAATACCTTGAAAGATGAGACTCAGCATTTGTGCCAGTGGCCAGGAAACCTGACAGTCACCTCCCACCACAGGGAAGCTGATCTTTGAGCTGACCGGAGACCTCCATTGCCCTCCCAACCGCCTTTTCTTGCTTTAGTAGATTTGAAAAGCTCTACTTTCTGTTATTAAACATTCATGCCAAGTAAATTGGGGATTCTTTAATTTATAAGAGCATATCTTTTTGGTGGGGGACCAGATAAATGGAAGAAAAGTAATAATTAAGGATAATATTAATGAAGGTTTTCTCAAGTTAGAAGAAAAATTGAGTTACAAAAAAAGAAGAAACAAAACTCTGCCCTAGATTTGGTTATGTGACTTTTAAATTTGTCCCTGATGAATGAAAAATATGTGAATAAGTATCTGAACAGAAAAAAATGATTGCTTATGAAGAAATAAAATTCATGCTGGTCTCACACTTGTCTTCCGCAAATTGCTAGATAATGGTGTTGAGGCCGAAGAACTGTATTTGCTCAGCTTTTATACATATTGCGTGTATTAATGCATTATTATATATTTGAGATCACACAAAAATATGCTTTCCATGTATTTTCGATGACTGAGAGTTAAATAGAAATAAATAAATAATTGGGAAGATGGTGTCTAAAAGTACTATGATGAGCATTAATAGAAAAATGAAAGTTTGAAATATACTTTAAATGTAACAGCAGAAATAATGACTTGCTAGTAACAATCGAGATCTACAGCTCCACTTGAATGAGATGAGAGCTGGAAATGTGGCAGAAGTGTGCATGTGCTAACTTCCTTGACTGGGGAGTAGGTCAAGATATAAGAGTTATACTGTATTCCTTTTGAATTTATTAATTAGTAAAATATACATTCAAGTGTGTTTTAAAATTATCTAAAGGCTATAACTTACTAGCATGAAAAGCAGTGATTTTCTTGTATGTCACAGATGAAATTATTTTTATACTAGAGCATATGAAAACTACCAACCCACTTCTCTTTGAAATATCAGTGTTATAATTTAATAGGCAAGAGGCCTGGTATTTTTTTTTTAAGATTTTATTTATTTATTTTTAGAGAGAGGAGAAGGGAGGGAGAAAGAGCAATGTATGGTTGCCTCTCACATGGCCCTCACTGGGGACCTGGCCTGCAACCCAGGCATGTGCCCCAACTGGGAATCAAACCAGGACCCTCTGGTTCCCAGCACGTGCTCAATCCACTGAGCTACACCAGCCGGGCAGAGGCCTGGTATTTTAATCTATAGAAAACAATTTGACTTTTAAAATAAATACATGCACTTTGATGCATTCAAAATCAAACTTAAATATAAAGAAATTTTGATAGAACACTATAAGAATTATTTACTGGAAACTATTGAGGTTTATCCCAAGAATACTGATTGGTTTAATATTATAAATACTCTTAATACATCATAGCAATAGGTCAAATGTTCATCTGCGTAGATGTGGAAAGTGTGCATTATAAAATTAAACATCCATTTCTGTTAAAACTTCTTCGGAAAATGAGAATGAATAGAGAACTCCATAATATAGTAAGACATATGTAATTTAAACTAATGGCTAATATCTTAAGTAAAACACTAGAGGCATTCCATTAAAATCTCTTCCCATTAATATTTTACTTTGTTCTAGAGATGCTTTGTAGTCAAGCAGCACATAAAACGGAAACAAAATCTATAACTCAAAGGTGGTAAAATTTGTTATTTTCAGATGATATAAATAACCTAGAATATCCAAGAGAATTAAGTACATACATATTGAAATTAGTGAAAGCATTCATTAAGTAGACAAGATGAATATATAGAAATTAATATTATTGTGTATTACCAACTATAACCAGTTAGAAGTGATAAAGAAAGGAATCAATTTAGCATAGAATTTTACTCTTTCCCCCTTACCCTTTCCCTGCCTCACCCCTGAGCAAAAATGGGGCATGAAATTCCATGCCTTTGAAGTAACCAAAGAGAGGCTTGAAAGAGGTTTGCTTGCTGTGAAGAAACAACAAAACTCTACTTGAAAGCTAAGCTATTTTTGAATAATGAAAAGGCATGTCATGTTCATTTGAGAAAGGCTAAATATTATTTCTCCAAATTAAATTACAGGTAGTTCTAACTGTGTGTGTGTGCGTGTGAGACCATTTTCTTCATTGCCGGCACCATGTTCATTCTGTCTAGTGTAAGCAGAGGGGTGATTTATTGAAGTCTATGAGGCAGCACACAGAATTTTCAGGAGGGCCAGAGCGTTGCAGGCCACACAGCCCGGGGCAGCTCCCAGAACACACCGCGGCGCTGTGCCAGCGCGGGGCCTGGCTACTGCTGCCCCGGCCCCTGGTGCAGAAACTCTGAAACTGTGGCTCCCCGGAGAGATGCTCCACCACCACTTTTGCCACAAAATGTATTCCTTTGGCACGTACTTCCTTATGTTGCCCCTTTTCCAGCCCAACTTCAGTTTAGAGTTAATGGTCAAAGCCTCGCCTACATTGTAATTGCAGGAAAAGCTGAAAAAGAGGGTGGTGGCATCAACCTAGGAGAGGCAGGTCTCATAATGTGGGAAATTCCTCTTGGATAGGCCAGCTGCTCAGAAGGTATCGGGCAACAGTAAAGATGACAAATGCTCACCGTGGTAACTTGACAGAGATCCCAGCATCCGTTGGGAAGACTGAGTAGATACAATTGGCCAAGTAAATTCCATGCGTTAGACCTGACTGCCTGAAATGAGCACACATCATCATGTGATAGCAATGCCAGCAGTTATTCACATGTGAAAAAAATTGACAGGGATTGATGGTGAAGTGAGGGGGAAACTTCACACACTACCAAGAAAGTAATAGTTTAATCTGGAAATGGTACTGGGAAAATTGGCTAGCTAAATGAAAATATACAAAATAAGCTATCTTCATACTGTATGTTAAAATGATTTTCACATGGATTTTAAATCACCTGTAAAAATTAAACCCTAAAAAGTAAAATTAATATCTAGTTGCATATTTAATATGTTTAGGATGGGGAAATAATTTCTGAGCATGAAAAAGTGGATGAAATTACTAAGAAAAAGATTGATAATATGAGCATGCTAAGAGTTTAAAGTTCTGTAATTTAAAAATGCTATAAACAAAATTAAGACACTAACAAATGACTGAGAAAATATCTGCAATAAATATGATGGGCAGAAGTTTAATATTATTAAGTCATAAATAGCTCTTTTTTTTTAATGAATGTAAGAAAAAATTCTAAATCCTCACTGAATAAATAGGCAAAGGACAAGAACGGACAGCTCACCAAAAGAAGTAGAAATAGCAAGTAAACAAATGAAAAGTTTCATCTCTCACTGGTCAAATAGATGCAAATCACAATAATGAAATACCAGTTTTCACCTGATTTGTGAATATTAAAAGCACACCCAGTAATAATAATTTTTGGTGATGGTGTAGTGAGATAGTTATTCTAAGTACATTATTATAAATTGACAATTGACAATCTGTTTAGTAAGCACGGTGATACTTTATGGCAAAAGCTCTAAATATAGTTCACATTACTTCAACCATTATTTGTAGTTTGTGAAATATAATTTAAGGAAGTAATCAGAAAGGACTCAGAAATATGTATTTGAGGATATTAAATGCAGCATTGTTTGTAATAGTACAAAATTGGAAACAACCTAAACCTTAAATAGGAGAGTGATGGTTAAATTTTAATCCATCTGTATAATGAGTACTTTGTAGCCATTAAAAAATCATCACATCAAAAAAATACTTAATAGAATAGGAAAATTACCATTATAGCCTAATTGTAAAGAGCAGGATACAAAACCTGAATATGGTTCATGATCCTATTTAAAAGTGTGTTGTGCCTGACTGATGTAGCTCAGTGGATTGAGCGTCGGCTTGCAAACCAAAGGGTCGCCAGTTCGATTCCCAGTCAGGACACATGCCTGAATTGCAGGCCAGGTCCCCAGTAGGGGGTGCACAAGAGGCAACCACACATTGATGTTTCTTTCCCTCTCTTTCTCCCTCCCTTCCCCTTTCTCTAAAAATAAATGAATGAGTAAAATCTTAAAAAAAAAAAAGTGTGGTGTGTATATACATGTTCACACTATCACAAAGGAGACTGAAGAAAAACACCACAGTGTTGCATTAGCAGGATTACCGATTTCGTTTTTGTAGGGTAATGTGTTTTCCAAGTCCTTTGCCATGAGCATGTGTTAGCTTTAGAATTAGGTTTTGAAGTTATTTCAAAAGTGAGCAGTGCCCTTTCTATGGATTTTAAACATTACACCAGCAAAATCCTGTGCGCACAATGCTTCCACCTTCACCACCTGCCTCCAATTTAAAGCAATTAAACAGTTTTATGTTTAGCATTTTCCAAACTTAGTCCCAGTACTAGTCACCCCTCAGTCTAATGTACCCTTTGTCAGCTGCATGGTGGCGGGTGGGGGTGCTATGCTGCTGTCTTTGATCTGGTGTCACCTAGGAAAGCATGAGTCTGCCCCAGGGTGGTGGGGGGCCTGGGGGGAGATTGGAGTGTTATGACATATATTGATGAATAAGAAACTTTCTTACTTTTTTTTTTAAGATTTTATCTATTTTTAGAGAGAGGGGAAGGGAAGGAGAAAGAGAGGGAGAGAAACAGTAATGTATGGTTGCCTCTCACATGGCCCTCACTGGGGACCTGGCCCGCAACCCAGGCATGTGCCCTGACTGGGAATCAAACCGGGTCCCTTTGGTTTCCAGCCCGTGCTCAATCCACTGAGCTACACCAGCCAGGGCACTTTCTTACTTTTTGTTCTGAATAATTGGTGCTGGAAAACATTACAAAACTGTTTAGTAGAATGTTTGCGTTTATTTTTTTGGTAGGATAAAAAGATGCTAGTTAAAAATGTCCTAAGTAAAAGTGGTCTGTTAAGACTCCAGATTGTAAAGCATCTATCTTGTAGGGGAAACATCAAAATTTTGCTTTGCTATGGGTTCATTTCATAAAATGTAAAATCTGGCTGTCATGCCCATACGCCAAGGCTGCAGGGTCAATTTTTGGTCAGGTCAGTACAAGAAGTGACCAATGCATGCATCAATAAGTGGAACAGTGCCTGGCCCTGGGCAGGTGGCTAGATTGGTTGGAGTGTCATCCTGTACACCAAAAGGTTGCAGGTTTCCCTGGTCAGAGCGCGTACCTTTGTTGTGGGTTTGGTCTCTGGTCAGGTGCACGTGGCAGGCAACCATTCGATGTTTCTCTCTTGCATTGCTATTTCTTTCTCTCCCCGCCCCCTTCCTCTCTCTAAAATCAACAAACATATCCTTGGGTGAATGTTTCAAAAAATAAGTGGAACAATAAATCGATGTTTCTCTCTCTCTTTCTCTTCCCTTTCCTCTCTCTCTCTCTCCAACATCAATAAATAAAAAATAAAATGTAAAAACTAAGCCCTCACTGAAGCATTGTTTTGTTTATTTTCCACCTGACAGTACATTTTTAATATTAAGTTTTAAAATCATTTCATGAAATGATTGCCTATTATAACATTTAAAATTTCTTACTTTTAATATGATTACTTGATTAAATGAGTAACCAAATGTAGATATCATTCTTCATTATCTTTATTTTATGTCCCAGTGAAACAGCCAACAATTCCTACTTCAGTACTCTTGGAAACTACCTCAGGTCCAGCCTCGGCCGAGGTTCACTGGTGATGTACTCAGGGGTGACTTTGTCCCGCTGCCCACTACATGAAACCTGAGCACTCCAGTGGCCCTGCCCACTGAGTTCTTCGTGTTCACCCTGAGCACCCGACGGGATTTGATACCAAGAAACATTTCCTACTTCCTGAAAATTGCTCTTCCCTTGCTTCCTATGACACTTTCTTCCACATTTCCGGCCTCCTTATTGGCTCCTTTTTGTTTCCTCGTCCATTTTAACTCTGGGGATCCCTTGGGTTACATCCTTTGTGACCCTTTTATTTGTGACAAGCACTCTCTGAGCAAGGTCTTCTGCTTCCTGCATGCGCTGAGTTTCCCCACAGCTTTCTCTTGGGCCTGGACATTTCTCCTGACCACACAGATGCGAGCTTCTACTTAGGGGAGTTTCTCCATCTGAATATGTCCCCCCAGCACCTGGTACCAGTACTGGCTTTATCATCACTAATTCTGTTAGAAAGCTAGGAACAACTCAGGTATTAGAACATTATCCACCTGTTCACCCAGGCTAGCCACCTGGGCCTCAGACCTTGTCATGCCCTGCCTGTTAAGTCGTGCTTTCCTTAGGGAAGGAGCCAGGATGTGTCTCGCACCTGGCTCCTCTCTGCAGCCTACGGTCCAGGGCTTTTGCAGTAGAATGAGAGCAGGGTCCCCGCTCTGTGTGTCATGTCTCACTGCTGTGCCACCTCCATCGAAGCTCTTGTCTACACTGAAGCTGTTTTTTTAAAATACATGAACTTAATCATGTACAGGGCAGAGGGGAATAAAGGGGAGAAAAAATGGGACATGTCTCATTAAGTTCATGTCTTTTTTTTTTACAGGGAGATTGAGCTTTTATTTTTTTAATTTTAATATATTTTATTGACTATGCTATTACAGTTGTCCCATTTTTTTCTCCCCTTTATTCCCCTCTGCCCTGTACCCCCCACCCCCCACTGTCATTTCCCCTCCTTAGTTCATTCATGTCCATGGGTCATACATATTAAGTTCTTTGGCTTCTCCATTTCCCATACTATACTTAACCTCCCCTGTCTATTTTGTACCTACCATTTATGCTTCTTATTCTCTGTACCTTCTCTCCCATATTCCCCCTTAAATATGTCTTTTAACCAAGGACAGGCATTCTGTGGTTTGTAGTGATTCACACGAGTGTGTTGGTTCCCAGAGTGTGATCCCCAGACCAGCAGCAGCACCAGGAGACTGGTTGGAAATATAAACTCTCAGGCTCCCACCCAGACCCATCAGTTAAATATCAGGTGGTGCCAGTAATCTGTGATCTAACAAATCTTTAAGGTGATTCTGCTGCACTCTACAGTTTATGAATTACTGCAGGGTAATTCATTAGAATCACTGGTGGAGCAAACAACAACAACAACAACAACAACAACAACAACTCAGGTCCCAGACCAATTAAATCAGAGACTTCGAGTGTCTAGCCTGGCATCAGTATATAGCTTTTTAAAAGTTCCCCGGGGGGCGTGATACATAGTGAAGGTAGAGAACAACTTAATCTGTAAAATTCACTTTCTTTAGCAGAATCTAAAGCGGCATTTCTCAGACTTGAATGCATGTGGGAATGAATCACCTGGGAGGCTTTAAAAATGACAACTGCCCCCACCTCCACCCGCATTCTAATTTAATTAAACTGAAGTGTGACTTGACATTTGGGTTTTTTATTTTTTTTATGTTCTATAGACTATTGCATTATAATGTGACACACTACTACAAATTTGTACCTAGTCCTTTTGATCATAGCCATTCTAACAGGTGTGAAATGCTATCTCATTGTGGTTTTGATTAAAATTTCCCTGATAATTATGTCAAGCATCTTTTCATATATCTGTTGGCCATGTGTGTGTCTTCTTTGAAAAAAAATCTGTTAAAATTCTTTGCCACCCTGGCTGGTATGGGTCAGTGGATTGAATGCCAGCCTGCAAACCAAAAGGTCACTGGTTTGATTCCCAGTCAGGGCATATGCCTGGGTAGCAGGTCAGGTCCCCAGTAGGGTACACATGAGAGACGACCACACATTCATGTTTCTCTCTCTCTCTTTCTCCCTCCCTTTCCCACTCTCTAAAAATAAATAAGTAAATAATCTTAAAAAAGATTTTATATAAAAAAATAAAATAAAATTCTTTGCCCATTTTAATTATTTTTTTCTGTTGAGTTGTATGAGTTCCTTATATATTTTGAATATTAACCCTTTACCAGATACATGGTTTGCGGATATTTTCTCCCACTTGGTAGGTTGCCGTTTCACTTTGCTAACCGTGTGATGTAGCCCCACTTGGTTATTTTTGCTTTAGGTGCTTGTGCATTTGGTGTCGTATCCAAAAATTCATTCCCAAGACCAGTGTCGAGGAGGTTTTTCCCCCTGTTTTTTTCAAGTGGTTTTACATGGTCAGATCTTAGATTTAAGTAAGATAAGTATTTGTCAAATTATTTAATATGGCAAAATATGTACCTGTTATATACTTAATATTTCATTCTGAGGGCCTTAAAGACCCTGTCTTGCTTTTTGAGAGAGTGATCACAACTTTTTAGTCTGCCTGAATACATCCCAATGTATCTGAAGGATTCAGTACATTGTAATCACTGACAGTGGCTCCTGAAGGTAGTGGTTCTGTAAAGGTCGGTATCTGTGCATACAGGATCTCAGGTAGCATGTGGTTTGAAACAAGCTTTCTTCACCTGACCGCCCATTGATTACTTAGCATTCTGTGCTGAAAATACCGGGGTTACATGTATAGAACCTAAATAGAATAAGTCCCCAAATGGACATGTCCCTATTATGGGTAAGGGCAAACCATATTTTCTCCAAAGAGGAATGCCTAAAATAATTAGAGTGATTTTATATTTCCTTCTGATAATCACGTTAAACTGAAAACCCATGCCTTGATTTTTGACTGTCATAATAATTTTCAATGTTTTAATATTACATGGACCAAGTAACAGGCATTCTGCCAAGGAAGAAAATGAAAGCATGAGACGTGCAATTCTAAGTCAAATGCCTCATTCATTTGCTGTTAGGTATTGAATAAAATGAAAACTGGTGTTTCAACTTTGAACAATCAACTGATTAAAATTGATAGTAAACATAAAAAAGATTATGATTTAGGAATGTTTTCTTTCCTATGTTTCCTTTATAGAGACTTTTACTCTCAACCCAGGAGCATGGAAATGATACCCAGCTTGGGTTGGGGATGTTCCTGGTTTAGAGGAAGGGAGAAATTATGGAGACGATTGAGTTTAGAGGAGCGTTGCGGACGACTTGGGTAGGGTGCGGGTAATAACTTCCTTGATTGAGCTAAGAGGGCACCTGTGGGCAGGTGGGCGTTCCAGAGTGTTGACATGGTAGGAAGTTATTTGTCTGGGTTGGCAGGAAGGAGATCTCAGGCCTTCGCTCTGTTTTGAGAATACTTGGAAGTCAGAGTGAAGCGAATGTATAAAAGGAGCATTGAACTAGTGTACCTGAGACAAGGAAGAGGGAAGTTGAGTTATAAAAGAAAATAGGGAAGTAAGAGAAAAAGACCCAAGACTTCCTAGTTAAGAGCCGTAAGGGCAAGTGGAAATTTTGGAATTGATTTACAGCATACAAGGAACTTCTAAGGCCATGGTTTTCAAACCTGGCAGCATGTTAGAATCACTTCACTTAAAAGGGGGTGGAGTGTAGGGGATGGCCATCAGCATTTTTTAAGCTTCTCAGGTGATTCTCCTGTGCGCCCCAGATCTAAAAGTGTTTATCTAAGGAAAGTAAGAGAAAAACAGAGAGGAGAAAGAGTCTTAGGACCATTCTAAAGATTTACATGGTTTTTGGAAACAAGGTCAGAGTTTGGGCTTGTTAGATATTTGTCACATTACATACTATTTTATTATGAAGCAATATAATTTAGTGTCCTTTAAGTCTGAACATATTTCTGGCTAGAAACTGAAAAATGATTAACAACTTAAAAGGAAATATAGATATATATATATATATATATATATATCTTCTTTCAGGTTGAATTCCTCTGTACTAGAGAGCTCAAAGGAACATTTAACATTTGTTAAATGAGACCGCTTTAAATTCAGTGTTTATTTTTTTAACTAAAAGGAGCTGAAAGGAAGAGGTTAATAATAGAGAATGCCTTTAGATTGCATCATACGCAAGGTATATGGATGTGCAGCATTTCATTTAAATATTTCCTCTCCGACTGGAAATTACTCAGCAATTGAAACAAACAATCTGAGAAGAACCAATTTCCTGATCGCATCCGCCCCTCTTCTAGGTAAAAAGGGAAATTCTTTGTATCTAATTACGTTAAAAAATCAAAATCTCTTTATGTAAGACAGAAAAAAAATAACATTTATTCCTCAGGTTGTTTTCTTTAACTCAGTCTTTTATCTCGGTTTGGAGACTAATTAATTATCTAAGTAATAGAATGTATCAAGTTTCATAAAATTGCATGAAACTGATGTTACAGTGGCTGTGTTCTCACCTTCCCTTGCTTGACCTTACCAGCGCAACTCAGTAGCTTTAAGCAAAGGCTAAAAGTAATCTCTGCGCTATCGCTGGAAAGATGAATTACTGTAGATGGGAAGAAAACATAACAACTGAAAATCAACTTTCTTCATCGCCCTTGACATTCACCAGTCTTTACCCCGGATCACCTTGAGATGTGACTCCAATTCAGAATAATAAGTAGGGTCAACGAAAAGCTAAAACATTCTCAAGAACCCATTATTATAACACATCTCCGAGGGACTCCTGTCAGTGCCACAGCAGTGCAGATACGGCGCAGGGATTCCAGAGGAGCGGCTTCGCGACCCGGAGGCAGTAGGCGTCCGGGAGAGTGGTCTGACATGGCAATTGACCTGTTACTGGAACCCTCTTTCAGTCCTTACGTGTTTTTCACCCTATAACCTCATCAGTCATTCCTTAGAAAACATCACATGCCAATTAAGAGTCTGTTATGACACAGTACATTCTCTCTGTGGTATTGTCACTGAGTTTTTTAGTAAACAATGTTGATACATTTAAGTGCTTTGGTATAAAAGAAATTTCTTTTCCACATGAATTAGGATCCAGAATTGGTTTCCCAGGAGAAGCCTAGAGTTGGCGATGTACAGATCCGCTTCTGTCAGTAGATTTTTAGCTTGTTGGGTCTTGTTAATCTGTTCTACCAAGTAGTTCAAAGCTCTGTGCATAAAACAAAACTTAATGCATAATTATTAATTAGAAAAACCAATATTTCTAGTGTCTGGTTTACTGTATAACAGGGACTAGGTTAGGCACTGAGAAATCAAAATACGCTTTTTATGTGTCTGCACACATAACCAGGATTTATCCCTCACCAGAATTTTAAAATAAATTAGTGAGAGGAAGAGAAAAATAAGATAGAGTATATATGTCACTATATTTCATTCAGTTTTACCCGTGGTGACAGGAGACAGAATGATTGAAGTTGTCATTACCCAAACTTCAGTATGTAGCCTGCAGAATTTTTCTTCCCTGTAAACCTCTCCCTAGCAAGGACTAGTCTGAGTGTCTGAAACGGATCAGGGCTATTCAATCTATTAGTCACTAGACAGTGTGAGCTGAAAAATTGTTACTTGCACGAGTACAATAAAAACGATAACAATTTTTAAATGTTTAATTAAGTAACGTAAATGTTACAAATGAGAACTGCAACTAACTGTAGCATTGTTATATCTAATTGCACACAATGTGGACCATGCACACATATTAACATATCTGAAATTATTTGAGATGGTGCCTCTATGTGTAAGAGTCCAGAACCTACCCAGATATTCAAGTTTTGCCCTTAATTCTCTCTCACACTCCCAACCCCTATCCTCCCTCAATCTTTTCCATCTCAATTAATTCACTCTCTACTCATTTGCTTAGTCCTCAAATCTAGAAGTCATTTTTGTCTCCTCTCTTTCTCCCATCATTCCACTAAATCTAATTTTTTGGTAAATCCTATTGGCTCTACAGCCAGAACATACCTGAGATCTGCATCTCTTCAGGGACTGTCCTCTCTTACCTGGTCTGTGCGGGCAGTCTCCTAACTGATCTCCCTTCCACTCTCGTCTGCTTAGAGCCCATGGCCACAGAACAGCTAGAGGGATCCTTTTTAAATGTACACCAAGCCACACCCGTGCCTTCTGTGTCACGGAGGGAGGATTCACAAATGTTTGTTGAATGCGTCAGTCAGATGGCAGCGATGGCGGTGCCGGCTATAGCAGGACCAACACGCAATAAGGGGGTGCGGAAAACCGAAAGAGGTTCGGGGAGCCCAGATGTTAAGAAAGCTTTAGTTCATTGTGAATAAGCCTTGTGAATCAATCTGTCTTTTTAATTTTTTCTTTTAGCTTTTATCAACACTACAATATCTACTAAAAGATATTGTAGATATCTTTTTTAGTATCTTTTTAAATTTTTTTACTGTTGACGCTATTCCAGATGTCCCCTATACTAAACACTGTCTTTACTTGAAAACCCGGGCCTATAAGCCTCCTTCTCGTCATTGGCCTGCTGTGACTGCTTCACAGCTTACTCAGGGACAGTTCCACTGAAGGCCAACCAAGGTTTTTCTGTGTCCACTCAGAGTCTAAACAGCTGTCCAGGTTTAATTAATATTCTGCAATTATCACTGGAGAGGAGCCAGTTTCTGAGACAGCTGTCTAAGAGAGAGGAAGATTTCTAACTCTCTGGTGGCAGCTGGGTCTGGTAGGCAAACTTCTCAGGTGATTTGAACCGTTATTTTTCAAAGTCCACTCAGCCACAGGTTCCCACAAAAACTGTTCCATTGCCCACTTTATCTGCTGGCATTCGTCCTGCAGAAGATTTGAGGTTTGATTGTGTGAAGTTAGGGCTGAAGGTTTTTAAGCGGTGTCAATTCATTGCAGAGATGCTCCTACAAAGAAACACACCATTCACTGACTGTTACGGTTTAAAACATCGCAAATCATTTGAGCATATCATCAAGTCACAACAACAAGGATTCAAATGGGGGCTTACTTTTTATCCACTAGGAGTTTCAAATGGTAATTATCATTAATTCTTGGATTCCCTCAGTCCTGATAGGAAATCAAGGCAACCAGAAACTATCATTTTGTGAACAGACAGCTATTAAAAGCACATTAATAATCTATAGTGGGTATAGCATATGCCTTTTAAAAAGATTTGCAGCTTGTTTCTCTGTGGTGAAGACACAGGACCTCTCCAACCTAATTACAAAGCAATCAAACAGTTTAATTAATCTGGAAATCACTGTCTTAACGCTAACTGCCTCTAAAATGAGGCACCCTGTGCAGTCCCATTAGGTAACGTACTGTTTTGATATACTACTTGTTTATTAGCCTTGCTAGTTCCCCCTGGGGACCGTGCAGTTAATTACCTACCCAACGCCTGGCCACTGCTAAGGTTTCCTTTACCAGGTCAGAAGCAGCAGCAGCAATACCGACAGTCTGTAGTGACCTAGCACTCCAGCATCCAAGAGTCAGCAAATCCCTGGGAGCAGCAGGATCTGAGTTATAAGCAAGTGCAGCACATATGGGCAGAGAATTAACTGGCACCAGTTTTCATCTGAAAGTCTCTCAGGTATTGCTCTGCAGATGTGGGGATGTATTCAGAGGGCAGTGCTATGAGGAGTGAAGGTCATGTGTAGGACTTTGGTTTCAGTCCGTCTCGCTCTCTCAGACTGGGGAAGCTCCGTGCTTGTCCACAGCAGCCTGGCCCTCCTCTCGGAGTAAAGAATGTGGAAGATGTGCTTTTTCACTTGATCTGTTCTGAATTAGCGGTTGTTTTAATCAATGTACAGCTAGTGTCCCTAAGTCTTCAAAGACTGAGTACATAATGCAGAAATAAAATTTTTATTTTAAATAAGAACAAAAGACTTCAGAGAGTGACTTCTACCTATCTATTCGCTAACCTTGTGATTTCTCCCAAAGAAAAATTGAGGAACTTTTTCTAATAAATGACACAAAAATCTGCAGAATTCTCATCTACCCTTTTCCTCTGTGACCAGCCCCACCCCACTTCTCTCAAAATTCTCTGTCAATGGGTCAGCTGTTACCCGCATCTACCCACATTGGAAACGTGGGTCATTTGTTGTCCGTGGTCTTTCTCATCCCTTATTTCTAGTTCATCACCAATGATTATTGGTTTGCTCACCAAATAATTTTTCTATCGGCTTTCCATGTGTTAATCTAACTCCTCCCTCTTGTCCTTTCCTTTGTTCACCCACCCCGAGCCCTCGTGCCAGTTAAAGTCTCTGGCATCTCTCTCTTGCCTCCAAACACCTTCTTAGGCCTGAAACTAGCTAGCACCAGGAAACCGAGTAGACGACTCACTGGTTTTACCAGTCTGATTTGCTGCTTTCCTGGAGCCTGTCTCCTTCGTTGCCCTGCTGTGTTTGGATTGTTTCTGTCCCTTCCCGAAGTCCTTCTGTTTCTTCTCTTACCTGCAGCTTGCTGAGCTGCCCTCAAACTAAGCCATAGTCTCTCGTCCTTAAGGAATTATCAGGTATTCTAGTTCAAAACACCCTCATTTTGTCTAATAGCCCAGGACTCTTAATAAGAGCCTTTGTGATAATGTATGTGTGTGGGGGGAGGTGTATTTCAGTCTGACTTGAAACAAGAAGAAGGATCTGTGGTTAGTAGGACAAGACAGGTCTTGAGTTGAAGGTGTGGGAATTTGGGTTTTATAGCAGTATAGGAGTTCATGAGAAGAAAATGAGGAACATTTTCAATGACTGGGCCTGGAAAGGCAGCACAAGATGGAAAAGAAGCACAAGATGAAAAGACAGAAGCTGAAGATCAGAAATGTTTGATGGTAGCCTTGATCTTTTTTTTAAAAGCAGAGTTAAATTAACCTGCCTCAGTATCTCTATCTCTGCCCATTCAATTTCCAAGTGATGGGTCACCATGTATTATAAGATGTTACATGGCTTCCTGGGGCCACTCATTAAAGTCTCTGAAAGTGAAAGGGTTTAAGTTAATTCCCCGTTTTTCTCTCCTTCAGACTCTTAAATATATTCAATAAGCACTCTCAGTTATTCTAGTTGATCTCATATAATCTCCAGATACGGAGCTTTCTTTACAAAGAATACAGGGCTGAGAATCAGTGACACGTTTCATTGGCCTTATTATTTATTCTAAGTGAATAGAGTAGCAGGAATTGTTCCGAAAATGCCTTGGCTTCAAACAGTCATTTTGTTTCTCCTAATAATGTACTGGTAGTATTTGCTCTATATGGGGTGTGAGCAAAGTAGACTTTTTTTTCCAAATAAAAGACAAAATTCACATGAAAATTTCTGGCAGTAGATTTGTTTCCCTTTAAGTAACAAAATTTTAGCCATCTTGAAATTATTGAGACCTTTAAAGAATATGAAGAGTAATGTATAAGCTAAGTTCTTTGGGGGGGGGTGGGGAGACAGCACGGGGAATGGAGGCTTTGGAGCGGAGTCGAAAGCACTTAATTTAGCCATGTAGATAAATGGGCAAAAATAGTTCCAGATTACTGGATGGCGAAAGCAGAATCCATTTCTCCAGGGGCCCCACGAACAACAGATGCGACAGCATGATAAATTTGATTGCAGCAGGGGGAAATGCTTCTTGATTCTCTAGCCACAAAAAGAAAAAAAAAGGCTTTTCAGTGCTGTCCTGTTAAATGGCTTTAATTGTGCTGCCTGTCATAAAGTTAACAGCTTCTGTTGAAGGCATCACTATCAAATTTGCAACCTTAATTGAAAACTTTCAGTAGAGGTATAGCCAGTCCAGAAGTCCTCCAGGTAAGACTAGACTTACCCTCTTTACTGTCTGTTCTTTTTGCACGGAGGTAATAAATTGTTTACCTTTACAGCCAGGTACTGACTTTTAAGTGCCATCTTGTATTCCGTACACCGAATTACAGTGGTCACATCTGTTACAAAATCAGTAATGTGGCAACTGGCTTGCTGTTAAGGATTAAAAATATCTTTCTAATTATTTTGTGTTTCAAGAACTTACAGGGTTAGTCTGCAGCCTTCCTCACTTCCTTATTGAAACCAGCTACAGCCCCATCGGGCCCTGAGCTAATTCTGCCAGTCTAATTAAACATGCAGAGGATAGCGGGGTGGTCTGGAGTGTCCCGAACTTCCCCACGCCAGCTGCCTGCCAAGCTCTCTCAATGATCAGCAGCTGGCTGAGCGTTCTAACAAGCCCCCAAGGAGCTGTTCTCCTTACAGTGAGCAATCCACGCTCTGTTTGCCTCAAAAGTACTTCGGGAGCAGACCCTCTGCCAGTCTTTGTGTGACTGTGGCTTTTCAAGGCTGCCTGGCCAGTCACAACCTAGCTGCTTTGGAGCAGAGGGATCTGTTGAAGAAAGTATTGGAAGCCCTGGCCGGGTAGCTCAGTTGGTTAGAGTGTCCTCTGGATATGCCAAGGTTGTGGGTTCGATCTCTGGTCAGGGTACATACAAGAAGCAACCAGTGAATGGAATGCATAAATAAGTGCAACAACAAAGATCTATGTGTCTCTCTATCACCTTAAATAAATAAAAATCTTTTGAAGTATTGAGAAAGGTGAATCCTACTAGGCCACTTTGGCCATGCTGAGATAGAGCTAGGTTATTTGAGAAATTGGTCTGACCGCAGTATTCTTTGACTAATTCTAACATATCCATCCACCTTGAAAATGCGTACTAGTGAATAGAAGAATTTATTTTCAAGTACTCCTACTTTTATTCAGTTTACTGTAAATACAAAGTACTAAAGCAACCTCCCTAAAATGGAAAGGCCATCCCACACAGCCCCTCGGCAGCCCGTGCTTCCCCATCCATCCAGCTGTTTGAAATGTTAGTGCATCTGCAAGAGTCAAAAGAAAACATTTGTGTATGATATTCTATAGGATTGAAATATTTAAATGTTAAATATAAGGAGTACCACTGGTTGGTAGGTAATTCAGGTGAATGAGTTTACTCATTTATCTTCCATGCTTGGAACGCTGTGCTGGAATGGAACTCAATTCCCCTTCCACTCCCCACCAAATTCCTGCTCCAGGTAAAACTAAACTGTTATTGGGGGATGGACATTTTACAAAAGTGTACAGAAACTTACTACTAAAGAGAAGAAAGTTCTGGATGTGGATAATGATACAAAAACAAAATTATGTTGTAAATTACTTCTTTTTATCTCTCTACAGGCAATAGCCCTCAAGATAGCCCAAGAAATTTCTCCCCCAGTGCCTCAGCCCATTTTTCATTTGCACGGAGGTAAGGATTTCTTGTGAGTTGAATAATAAAATGTTATTCAGAGAACCCCACCCCCACCCCACTTACCGCAGCTTTCCCTTAACCGCCCCCACACCCTTGCCTGACCACTCTTCAACAGTTTTAATGGTGATTTCCGCCTCATGTTGGAGTTGTCACGACCTCTCTTGGTCTGTCATTAGATGGTGGACTCCCAGTGATGGCAGGAAATGGCCATTTCCATCTTTTCTCCCTCACCCAGTACAGCGCATTATGTATGCTTGGTGTTCCGCAGATTTTTTAGTGAATTTCCTGAGCTTGTACAGTAAGCACTGGATTCATATGTGTATCCTGGTGCAATATTTTATTGTTGTTTTGAAATGCACTTTTTTCCAAATAAAGTGACTTTTGGGGGGATCACAGGTATAAACTCTAAGACACCTCTTTACTTAAGATCATCATGCTAGCAGTTTATTGATCTCCCTGAGATAAAGCCCTCCCTGCATGAACGGTAGAAAGTTTTATGTTTTCTCTTCCTATTGGAGTTAGAATCAGGCACCAAATGTCAAAGATACACAACTTATCTGGAGTCTCATGGAGTCGGAGGAAGTGTTGCTCCCCCAGGGACAGTGGGCACACGTGCTCACGTGGGACCTTTTCAGCCCCAGGCCCGCTCTGAAGTCCCCAAGTTGGCAGAGGCTGCCTGGGTCCCTTCTCCGTGTTCTGCATACGAAATCAGTGTGCTTCACCCTGTCAGGTTCAGACTTTCACTTCCCTAGCCCCTTCGCCCCTCTCACATACATGCGTGTCCTTTTCTGCCCGGGAAAAACACACAGAGAACAGCATGCCCCTTCAGCCAGGTCTCCGACTATTCAGGATAAATTCAGTTTGTGGTCTGAATGTCCTAGATATTTGCTGAATTTTCCTAGGAATCCTAACTATACTTTGAAGTGGATTAAAATAGCACTTAATAAAGACACATAGGTAGGTTTAGGGAAAAAAAAAGATTTAACGCATGTTACTAACCAGCAAAGCCTGCAGTGCCCTCCCTGACTGTGGTCAGCATGTAATGCATTTTGTATTACTGAACCGAGAGAAGGGGATGTTTGCAGTATTTTCAGACTTCTCTGGAATTAAGATGCCCTTGCAAACACCCCCCACCCCCACCCCGCTGTGTGTTTCAGTGTTGTGTGTCTACCTTGAAGACGTGATCTCTAGAGAACTCGGGACGCACACCCTGATGTCCTCTCGTTCCAACTTTCATTTTTTTTTTCATTCCTCGTTTTAAGCACTGTGAAGAAAATGGGAAAATTAACCAATCCCATAAAGCCTGTGTTTGCCCAATGAATATTAATTGATGGTGGTGCTACTCTTCTAAGTGAAAAATCTTATAAAAATTGGTAAACAAGAACCCACCATAGTCTATAAAACATTTTTTTTTAAAAAGGGAATGCATTCAATTATTTTAAGTAATAAGAAAAATGCAATCTCATTACAGCATGCATTTAAACATGACAGACATCACAGCCTCTTAATCCTGCCAGATTTATGAAAATGAAGAGAATCTAATAATTAAGTGGGTGACTGGAAGACAGATGAATCTGGTTTCTTTGCTATTAAAAAAATACACAAACCCCCAGGCATGTTAATTTTTGAGAAATAAACCATAAAGCGTGACAGAGGATTATCACAGGAGACCTGTAGTTCATTTTGCATGAATTTCCAGATGGAACTCCCTCCACACTCTTCAAAAAGTATTAATTTAGATTAGGACATGAGTGATCATCTTTTTCAACTTTTATTCAAGTACATAGAACCTTGTGTTTGCTCTGAAAACTCAAATAGGCATATTTTGATTTATCTAGGGTCTTTCTCTTCCATTTGAAAGCTGGTTTTCATTAGGAAGCATGGAAATCCCACTCATGGCTCTCCATTTGCTTCCGTTTGGTCTAAATTTCTGAGCCTAGGAAGTCATTTCATTTTGAGACTTCCACATTTTATTGTTTTGTTTATTTGGTCCAACAGAGGAGAGATTGCCCTGTTTTTAAAATTATCCTTGGGTGAAGTGTTAAAAATCAGATTATTAATCTTTTCTGATCCTATACCATGTGGTAGATAATACTCCCCCAGGAGACATTTTCTGTAATATAATAGTATAATTTTGGACTGGAAAACATGATGAGACACATTTGCTTTCCGTATTATCTAACACATATTTGAGAGTAAAATTACTTAGTTAATTTTTTAATATTGAGTGAAGGCGAATGAAAATGGGAATAGGAGTGTAGTTGATATTGTCTGAAGCAAATAAATATATTTTTACTCTCCTAACTGTAATGCTGATTCACAGTCTCTCTGATCATGGAATTATTGAGTCCTTAATTTTTTTCCCTTGGTGGTAAGATGGAGGTAGTGACTTTGTTCTGCCTTTCCCAGAAGTTGTGGAAATTTATGCATTATAAATTGCTTTCGCTTTCATTGGGCACATGAGTCCTGAATAAATGTCAAGTATGTCTCCCAGTTGCCTTGTTGTTATTTACCAGGTTAAATATCAGAATGTATCTTCACAAGCAAACTAGCAGAAGAGACCTGCCTGCTGAGTTCAAGTTAAAAGGCACTTGCTGAGTGCTGGTGGGCAGAGCAACCTGCTAATTACTTTCAGAATTCTGGTGGAATAAACTTTAGCTGATTACATTATATTCATTTAGTCCAACTTCAACCAGAATATAAAATGTATCACCCCAGGTGATTATAACAATTAAACAAATAAAGAAATCTGCTTCCTTTTCATACAGTTATAGTAGCTAGGTTGACGTGGGAACTTTCCATGTTTTCTTTGTTGTAAACCATATTAATGTAATTTTTTGTGAGTGATGTTAGGATATTTTTTTTGGCCAATCTCTTTGTATCCCATGTTCCCATCAGATGTTCTTCCCTTCCTACTTTTTCATTTAGTGTGACACTGAAATTTCTACCCACAAAGAAAATACTTCTTTCCAAAAACCTCATTGCTTGGGCAAGAATATAATCTTGTCTTCAGATGACATTTTATTGGTAGCTACTGCAAAGAAAAGACAACATTGTTAGTGGGATCCAAATTGCACTTGTCTGTTGGCTTTCTTGAAAAAAGGGCATTGTCTCTTAAGTACCATATAAAGCATATATAGTCACTTCTGATGTATGGTTGTCATGGTGATGAAAAATGCAGCGCTCCTTTGTGCTCCATTTGAATAAATAAACAAGGACAACTTAGAGAACTTTATAAGACATTAATTATCTCTGGTCCGTGGCTGCACGAGGTCCTGAGCACATTCTTGTTTAAACATTTTTCTAGTTGTGTGTTTTCTGAAGTAAGAAAAGGTAATTTATGCTTCAGAGCTAGTAAAAACATGACTCCTCCTGGAATCGCTCATTCGTCTGAAGTGAGTTCATTGATACCTGAGGGAAAGGAGAGTTAATGAATCATGGTGGGGGAAATTGTGCCCCCCACTCTTTCCAGAGACTAGTTTCTGATCATTGCTATTAAATGGACTGAATAATCTTTTAAAAAGCCTATCTTTTTCTTGCTTTTAAAAGTTGGAGGTTTTAAAATATAAAGTACAGGCGTTGGTTTTTAAGTCTTCAATAAGTAGCTAAATAAAATAGGACCACCCTGTTTCCAGCTAATTGATGGCTGGATATCTTTAGAGTGTGTTATTATAATTATTTTCTTCTTAAATCTTGAACATTTTCAACTGTTTAAAGATATTTTTAAAGAATATATGACTTAATTCTCCCCCATTTCTTCTCTCTGGTATATTTACAAACATCTTATTTTGCTTCTTTCTTTTAAACCATTCTTGATTCAATTGTCCTCCAATCACGGTCACAGAAATGACAGGTAAATTTTACTAAAATATTAACGTTGTAGTCCTGCTGTGATTTGTCCACTTGAAACTCTCTGTTTTGTCTTTGTGGACCATCTGCATTTTTTGGAGGCAACATCCATGGTAGCCTATGATTATATTTTCCCTTGAATGTGAGTTAGGCTGAAATGTCAGTTTTTTTCCCATGAACATCTAATTGTGCCATTTCTCAAATTCAAGTCTAATACTGTTGAATTCCCTGCCTTCAACTTATCATAAATGTATCTGTGGTATATTTAGTACACTTTCATCTCTCATGTGGTCAAGTAATCTAATCATGAACGACAAAAAAGTCTGTATATGATACCCCATCAGAGAATGCAGTGCAGATGGCTCTTTACAAAGTGCGTCCTTCCTGTTTTCTCCTCAGCAAAAGCACATGTGTTTGTCTTCACAGTGTTACCTGATTTTGAAGGCACGGTCTTACTCGAAGTTGCTAATAAAGTCATGGCTCTGGAATTAGTGCCAGAGATTTCAGAAAATTTGCTTTCTGCTGTCCCCTCACCTTAACAACAAGATTGTCTCTCCTATGTCATCAACTCACCGCAGGGGGGGACCCTTGTGACAGCCCTAATGCATAACCAGAGTCCAGCCCAGAAAGCTCCTGTCCCATCACCAGTCATTCAGAGTTAAAAAGTACCCTCTCGAAGACTCCTGACAGCTTTGCCTCGGTGACTGGGCCAGACAACTCTACTCTTTGTTAAGTTCTATCCCTAGTGCAACATTGTCACTCTGCCCCCACGCTCAGCCAGAGCTGGGCTGGCCTGCATACTTGTAATCTCTGCAAGAGGCTTTTCCTGCAACCCTTTTTAAAGCCAGGTCATGTCAGAATGTGATAACTCTTAAGAGATTCTGAGCGTAAGGTCAGCCCCTTCCTTGGTGCAAAAGTTATTTGCCACTTAAGGCTTGAGCCAGCCATGAGCCGGCTGATCCTCTCTCTTCCACAGGCAGGATGAATAGGACTATCACCTTGAAAATAATAAACGGAACATTTTTAGGATGTGATGCAAGTCCCCACAAGCTCTTGCAGAGTGCTGGAATTCAGGGCCTTCCAAAGATCGTGGCCCCAATTATCAGTTTCCAGATAACAGGGCTTTTCCTCCTCCCTTTCTGTTTTTATTAATTTGAATCTGCTGAGTCTGGCCATTGTAATTATCCCTGGTATTCATTTTGTCAAAGTGTATTAGTGAGAGATCAATACTATGGATCAGCCCACTCACTTTCTCCTTGTTTGGGTGTATCGACTCAGTTTAAATAAAAGTCAGCCTGCTGTATAATGTTTGTTTATCCTGGCCCTTGCTGAACATTTCCGCATCCTCACTAACTGTGTCTGTGTCATTTGTTTGACTAAACATACTTGGTTTCCCTGGGGTTTCCGAGTCAGCACTCCAGTATGGGCCTAAACTAATCTCACGTTCTCAACAGGACTGATGGACGCCGCTGGTCCTTGGCTTCCCTCCCCTCCTCTGGCTACGGGACAAACACGCCCAGCTCCACTGTGTCTGTAAGTGCCTGGCGTCTCTCCTCTCCCTCCCAACCTGGAGCTCTTACGCAGGCGGGGTTTTCTCTGGGTGTTTCCTGGTAGGGAGGAGAAGGGAAATTCTGTATGTCTGCCACTCTGACTAGGCTACGCATCAAATGATGAGCTCACAAACATAACAAGGATGTTCTTTTTGCTGCAAGCTTTTAAACTATGGCGCACCATAGTTTAAATGAGTAAGTCCCAGGATCGCAAGTTTGAAGATCAGGAGCTTTTGTTTTAACACCATTTGGCATAGTTTGGGGTGGAAAACACAATCTGGTTTTATTGCTTTGTTTCCGCGCCAATGGTGTTAGTACTGAAAATGCCATTACACTTTGATGGCCTGGGTCTTTTTTTCTTGTGGGGCTTAGGTGGAGGGAATTCATATGTTTGTTTTGGATTTTTTTTTTTTTTTTGGTTTGTTTGTTTTTCTTCTTCAAAGGAAAAAAATGGCAAGCCTTAAATTTGTCTGTGCCTTCTAGGTAAGAACTTTCTTTCAAGGAGAGGTTAAAAGAACTGAGTAGTAAGTTAAGATAAAGAAAGAAACAAGATGAAGCCATGAAAAATGGGATAGAGGAAGGCTGTTCACTTGCTCCAGGCTATAGCATTTCACAGGAGCCCTGATAATTACGGGAACGATTCAGTAGGTTGGACACATGCCTTCTCGGGTTAAATTAGTGATGTTGTGGGATATCTGTCTCTGCAGAGCCTTAGAAGCTAATGGTCTTTTAGAAAGACACAGTATGTTGTAGGTTTTCAATAAACGCCTCACGGGGTGGTCTGAATGCCCTTGTGCCACTCAGGAATATGCACCTGGTGATTTTAGAGCCCCTTTTGATTCATTTTGATCTCCATTTTATCAAAATCTGTGGTTTATGAAGGAGGCCTATCCATCTGTTTTTTTTCCTCCACAAACTCCATGCTAAACATGTACAGTCAGACTCTTAATAACATTTAAATTGATAAGAAACTACAATTAAAATTATAAGCTCTAACTGGTATCATCACTGCCTTGTGGGACGTGTTTCTGAATTCCAGATGCAAAAGAATGTGGGTTTTTGGAGTCACATTTAAAACTGACTTGTCAGAATCTGTTAGATTATTTTTACCATCTCCTTATAGAATTTTATTGAGGATAGATAATTTATTTTCCTATCCATTAATCCATTTGTTGTGGTATATGAGTTTATTGTCCATTTAGATCATTTCTGTGAAACACCAGACAACCTTGAGTAGTTTCAATGGCATATCATTCTCAGCAAAAAAGGATGCTTAAAACTCCTGAATGGTTTCACTGGATGAAAATGTCACCAAGTAACAGTAAAGCCACCCTTGGTTATTGTGTCAGTAGCCATCCTCGGTCATTGGCCCATATTTTAGATGTTGAAAACATGGACAACCACAGTGGAAAGAGAAAGCCAAAACTGATTGATCAAGAAGAACTAAAGAGTAATTTTCTAAACTTTAAGTGTTGTTCCTCCCTAGGCCCTTGGACATGTCCAGTTGGAACCCAGCCACCAGTAAACAGAATCCTCGGTTCTCTGTTCAGCAGCTTTCCCACACTTACTCCCGTTTCATCCTCCCCTTGCCCCAAAGTTATGTCATGTCTCTCAACTCCAAGTTCTTTTTTTATTTCAGCTATATACCACCTTGTTTTGCCCTTCAGTCCAATTTTATTGTAGTTGAGATACAGAAATTTCTCTTTTACAAGAAAAATAGAGGAGAGTGCAGGATCTTTCTTTTTTCTGTGTTTAACTAGCAAATCATACAAGGGTGAACTACACAGAAGCAGACTGGTACAAATAATTTTAAAATACAATTTTTAACAAAATACGTATTATGTGCCAGCACTAGGCTAATTATTTATAATGCATTTGCTAATCCTAGCAACATACCCTATCACACAGTCACTGTTTTTGTTTTTATTTTATGGATCAAAAATGTGAGGTGCAGAAAATAAAATGAGGGACTGCTTACCAACCCCCTTGTTTTATCAATAAGAATAACTAAATGAGCTAGACGCTGGCTCTTGGCTCTTTTTAAGGAATTTGCATAATGTTTCTTAAAACAAACCTTGTAATTAATAAACCTGACCCAGCCATCTGTCATAGCGGAGTCATGGCAGTCCCTGATTTCCAAATGTGCCTGAAGAAGCAGCCGCCTGGGACGATGTTTAGTCACACACGCATATCTGTGTTTCTAACCGCTTCTGACCAGAGCTAAGACAGATTTTTCTCCTAAGTGTTTATTTTATTGAAGAAAGCGGTGTCATACCATTGTTGATCTCGTATTCCTGTTTTGTTATTCAAAGCGGAATTTTAGCTTTCAGCGTTAATCTTTTTGCCAAAAGACGTGAGGAACTGTGACATTTGTGCAGTGTAGGTACGGTTGCACTGAATTCAGCTGTCGCTTCTCCCTGTTGGTTGTTTCTAAAAGTTATGAGTGAAAATTTGAAGAGCTGTTTCTCATTTCCCTCAGTTTCTTTGTGTTCTTGTCTTTTAAATATTGGGACAAGAACTGCGCAAAATCGTTCAGTAGTTCCATTTTTTTCTCTTCTAAATCTAATCTGAATTATTCTTAGATTCTCAATTTCTGGATTGGCTCTAAGTCATTTAGTTAATCAGAAGTGCATTTTAGTTATTTTTTAAATAAAAATACAGAACATATACAAATCAAGTTACAAACATTCTGAAAATATAGCTTAAGTTTTACAGACAGTTGTGTTGCTAGCTGAATTCCAGAACTTCTTATGCTGAAATGTAAACATCATGTCTTTATCCTTTGGATATTATGGGAATGGCAAAATTGGCAAGTGTTAAAAACACAACATTCCTAAATTTGATCATGTGAACTTAATCAGTCCTTCCAGAGAATATTTAGTATTGCAACTTAATTTAGCTTGCAGTTAATATAAATTTGTGGGACTTTTCAAGATAATATTCAGACAACAATATTTTGGGGATGGCTGGGGTTGGGGGGAGTGGTAGGGTTAAAATGGAGACAACTGTACTTGAACAATGATAAAAATTTTTTTTTTAAAAGAAAGAAAAAAAATAAATTTTACTTTTGAGAAGAACCAGTATGGAATTGCAGCAGTACGGGACATCTGCCCTGTATGTCTTACCAGATAAATTATTTTCTGCTGAGGGAAAGAATGGAAATAAGAATATACCTATAAATATGAGAGGTGACTCTACATGATATTAGTTTAAATAATAAGAAAATTATGTATGCATATGAATACTTTCCTTTACAAAATATCTTGAGAGACTAAAGGCTTAACTCAGAACATTTTGGGGGGAACACTTTAATTGCCTTAAGAACCAGCAGCACAGTTTTTTAAATAAATCTGTACTCTTTGGAAACAGATGTGACTTATGGCATGGTCAAAGGTCATGTGCAAACTGGTTGGGTGATGAGACTCACTGGCATCACACTTAGAGAACATGCTGGAAACATAAAGTAATGAGCGTCAATACTCAGTCTGTTGAGAAATTCCCAAACTGATTCTTGAACTGTTGTGAAAGTGGTAATCCAGGGCGTTGTGAGCTGTGGAGGTATCTTTTCAATAGGGAGTGAGGTCACGGGGACGGACGTGCTCCCTCTGTTGCCCTGGAAGCTCTCTCCACTCTGCAGGTTCTCCTCAAAGTCCCTGGTGCTGCTGAAACTGAGCCTTGCATTTCTCTGTTGTTCCATAACAACTCACTTGAGGCCCCATTGGTGCCTTCCGAATCCCCAGGACATTTGGGGGGCCTACAGCTGTTTCCAGTGCCGTGGACTCCTGGTGGCCCCCTGTTCCATTCACAACTTGCTGGTTCCAACGGAGGTGAAAGGCTCTCTCCCCAGAGAAGCTCCTGCCTCTGCACTTCTTTAATGCTGGGAAGGTGGCAGTGCTCCCGCCACCTCCACAGCTGTTTTACGGGTTCCCGTCGGTAAACGCGGGGCACGTTCCTTCTGGAGCTGAGTTATACGGCTGCGTATGGCATAACCACATCATTTTCCTCTCAGAGTTAACCCATGGTAACATTTCGTTACATGTGCTGCAGCTATTTTTTAAAGTCACTTTTTAAAGTCATTTTTTAAAGTGTTAAATATACTACTAAAGCCTTCCTGCCCAGTTCCTCCCTTTCTCCTCCCTCCCCCCCTCTGCAGAGGGAGCCACCCTCTGGAAACCTCTCGGAGTGGTTCTCATGCAAGTACAAGTCCATGACACCTTCCGTGAAACTCTCGACCCGGTCTGTTTTGGGATTCATTGTCCCGTCTTAGAAAGGTAACGCCATCCCTGTGCTGTGCGTAACAGCCCAGCAGCAACTGGGCCTGCAGCTCCTGATCAAATACACTGAATTTCTGTAGCAACCTCAATCAACATGCACACCCAGTGGATTAAATACAAGTTTTAAGTAGCTTGCCATCAGTTCAGTTGCTGTTTTGTTATCAAAAGGGGTTACTGTAAACTTACAAATAAACTTGAGTGTTTTGAAATCTTAGATACAGAATTGTGGACATTAATTTACCTATGAGTCATATGTACACAGACTCTTAATTCTGTTTTTCTGTTTGTTGATTTCCTCATTTTTGCTTTTATCACAGCTGCATCTCTCCTCGTATTATTATTCTTTTCCTGATTTCCTGAGTTGACTTAGTTTATGTGTTTTGTTTCTGCTTTCATAGTGAAGGACTTTAGGGCTGCGCTGGCACTTTCTGAATAGAGTTTTGGTTCGTCTCATAAGTCTTTCTAGTAGTGTTCTCATTTTTATGGTTTATAAAATAATCTCATTACATTATAAAAATCTCTCAGTGCCTCTGTATGTACTTAGTACAGTGGTCTACAAGTTCAAGGTATCAGGATATTTTTAAACTCTAGTCATTAATTTCTAGTGTCACTGCATTGTGGTGTCAGTGTTTATGAAGTGTGCTGTTAACCTAATGACCTTTCTTTTTAATGAAAAAGCCTATTATGACTGAATTTTTTAATAAATGGTATCTTTCCAAATATTTTATTTGACCATGTTTCTATTATTCAAAAATTTCTCAATCTGTTTTGTTAGAATTGCTTACAGAGTTCACTACCCACTTAAGAAAACAACCACCAGTCTCTGCTTTATAGCTTTATTTCACAGATTGATCAAAGGCAGTGTTATGTAGGCATTTACCTTTTCTACCTTGCTCCAAGTATTGAACAAAAATTTCCAAAGAGTACCCTAAACTCAAGGGATTAAAAACTCACCACTACTAAAGCTGTTTTAAAATGATAGCCTTAGCCAAAGCAAAAAAGAAAAAAAAATTCCAATTTTTTAAAACAATGGCATTATTGAGAAAAAGTATCTCTTTTTGTTCCTTTTTTCACCCAGGGCACATACCGGTGGTAATGGCATCAAGAGGGCAGCGCGATTTGTAATGAGAGAGATCTCATTACCTTGTTATGATCACGCATCATACAGTTCATTTTGCGTTACCTAAAAGTCACAGCGCTCGATTAGGAGCAGCAGTGGAAATAAGTGTACCATACTTAGTTGAGACCTCATCTGTCCATGCACCGAAATTCGCCCTCCAGTTTTTACTTTCTGGCTTTGGCTTTGGCTTCGGCTGGGTCCTATCCATTTTCAGATGCTGGGTTTCTTCCAGAGAGAAAACTATCTTTGGGGAAACCATTGTAGACCAATGAGGTGAAATATAGAAGCCATTTTGACCTCCCAAAGAAAACATTAAGGCGTTGTCCTCTAGACACTCGTCACTGTAATTATAAGACGGAAAGAAAACAATATAAAGTGGTGGTATATAGTTTTAGTGCTTTGATCTCATATTCATTTGAAGGATTTTTTGATTTTGAGGTAGTCATGTCACCTCACTTTGGTTTCTTTTAGTCGTCGTGTTCCTCCCAGGAGAAGTTGCATCAGTTACCATACCAACCAACGCCAGATGAATTACACTTCTTATCGAAACATTTTTGTACTACCGAGAGCATCGCCGCGGAGAGCAGGTGCAGGAACTCGCCCATGCGCCCCCGTTCCCGAAGTCTGAGGTATGTAGACCTGATTCAAAACTGCACTTAATTGGATTATCTCTTTCCAGCCATTTCAAGGGAAGACTTTGGGCCTTCTCACTCATGTATGTGTTCATTGATTTGTGAGCTATAAATATAGTATGGTTTTTTTCATTTACACAGGATATTGTTAATTACCATTGCAAGGTATCTTATTGTTTTTCTTTTAAATTCTTGCAATTTACACATTGCTAGAACGTCAATAATCAGTGCACTAAAGGGTCCACTTATAAAAACTTCTAGCCGTTGCAGATTTCAAGACAATCTAATCATGGTTCAAAAGCAGTTCATACTTTAAGAGGGAGAAGCTGGGATGAAAGGGAAGGACAGCACATTTAGATTCACACGTGGAATTTAGATTCCACATTGGAAAAGTCCTCCCAGAGCTTTTAATATTTTTTCCCATCACAGGTTGTACTTTCTCCAGGAGCTTGAGCAAACTCTCAGCAGTTTATGTCCCTTGAATTTTGTGGATGCCAAATGCAGTTCATTTGACATTGAGTAAAGCCAGTTTTATTTTGACCCTGTTTCAAAAAGTAATATATATCACAGTTTGAGTCTTCAGGAAGCAGACGGTAAAGTGGAGATCAGGATGTTTATGAGGGAGCGCTCAGGATGCACATCTGCGGGAGGAAGAGGCTGAGAGAGAATTCTAGCTGCCATTCGGGCCCAGTGGCTGTAGTGACCCCACAGGGAGCTCTGGGAATGACAAGACCCATCAGAGTTGCCCTCCAGGCCAAATGGCCCTTCCTTTGTATCTCCATCTCAGTCCCTGGCTATAGTGCCCTGGGAAGGACTTGGCCTTGGGCAACATGACTCTGCAGCCGAGGCCATCCCTGAAGGGGCTGAGAGCTGAAGGCTTCTGAGGTCCCAGCAGCTGGACAGCAGTTCCTTCTCTGCATGGGGATTGGGGCAGCCTGCCTCTGGGGCCACCACAGGACGGGAGCTTAATGGTATAGAATGGGTGCACTTTGATATATTACGGTTTTTTTTACAAAAATATGTTGTTAGGTGTGCAGTTGAATATTAAAGTTTACTGGGAAGGGCTTTTCATTTTTTACCCTTCTTATTTAGTATCATAAACTGATAGTAAATATAGCCATACTTGGTAATTGTAGGATGTGTTAGATTATTTTGAGATATGGAATAAAAGACCACTGTTTATGAATTTATTAAATGACATTGTATTTTACTACCCAGGGACCCTTTAGGTTTTATGAAAGGAGATTCTAGGCTCTCTGGTGCAAACTGTCTCCTCCCAGGAATATAAACACTCACCCCGAAGTTGCAAAACTCTGTACCACTAAGAAAGAACGCAAACCCACTACTGAAATAAAGAAAAGCTCACAACGATTATATGCCTGTTTCCCACCGTGCACAGTCCTACCTCAGCATCCCAAATAAATATTTGTTAGGCTAGAAAATGGATTTAGGTGGTGACACCTGTGCCACCGATGGCTCCCAACCCTCCGCGAGGGCCGTGGCAGAGCGCAGGTGTACGATAGAAGTGTGAAATTACACACTTCAACATGTGCTTGATGTCGTTTCTGTAGCCACCCTATTTCTTGTGTAATGCAGTTCATTCATGGGTTTCCAGAACTAGTACACAAGTGCATGCCACATACAAGTATCACCTTGATTTAAGACTGTTTTCTACAGTATGGAACTTCCTCAGAAAACTAAAAATGGATCTTCCTTTCGACCTGGCAATTCCACTGCTAGGATTATATCCTAAAAACCCTGAAACACCAATCTGAAAGAACCTATGCACTCCAATGTTCACAGCAGCACAATTTACAATAGCCAAATGCTGGAAGCAACCTAGGTGCCCATCAGTAAATGAATGGATCAAAAACTATGGTACATTTACACAATGGAATTCTATGCAGCAGAAAAAAAGAAGGAGCTCCTGCCCTTTGCTACAGCATGGATGGAACTGGAAAGCATTTGCTAAGTGAAATCGGGCAGTGAAAGACAAATACCGTATGATCTCACCTTTAACAGGAACCTAATCAACAAAATAAACAAGCAAGCAAAATATAACCAAAGACATTGAAATTGAGAGCAGGCTGATGGTGACCAGAAGGGAGAGGGGAGGGAATTTTAGGGGAAAAGGGTGAAGGGTTTACAGGAACAATTATAGAGGACACATGGACAATAATGGCGGGGGGTAGGGGAGGCAGGAGAGAGGTGGGGAGGGCTGGGGGGTTGGGGTGGGGTGGGGGGAAAAGACAGAAAATGGTACTTGAACAATTAAAAAATAAAAAAAATTATTTAAAAAGATGTTTTCTGAGCGAGTAATACAGTGCAGCTATAATTAATTTGTGGTATTGCACTTCTTGAGCTTTTTTTTTGAATCCTTTTGAGGGTGACTCTATGTTTTGGGGTAGGTATGTGTGTACTAATGACTGATTTTATAGTTTACTACCTAATAATGTTTTTTTTTTTTTTAACAAAGATTGCAGTACTTTTGATGCAACCAATTGTTTATAAATAAAAGGCTTATTTTCATTTCACGCTGTGGCAAGTTTAAAAGGGTAATTTGCTTTGCTTGCAGCCCCGGCCGTTCTCCCACCTGCTGTGACCATGAAATAATTATGATGAACCATGTCTACAAAGAAAGGTTCCCCAAGGTAATGAGTTGATTTGAAGATGCCTAGCATTGAAACAAACAGGCAACATAGGTTTAATGTCTGCAAGGCGGCTTTAAGGGATGTAGTGGTTCAATCTAGAAATGACTTGCACAAAACAGCACAGCCTTCTTAGAGAAAATCACTAAATGTGTTTGAAAACTGCTGAGAGCTAGCCATACTCGCGTGCTGAACTGGCCCCCACGTGAATCCTGCTGTTGGACCGCCGTTCGGTGGGCCTGGCAAGGTCCCAAGGGAGCCGAGGTCCCTAGGGAGTCGGCTTTAAAAGGCCTCTCCACCTTTGTGCTTCTCGTGCCCATGTTCCTCAAAAGCCTGGTATGTCATGAAAACCATTTTTTAAAACCTAGTTTTTCTGTTTTATGCCTTTTTATTTCTTTAGCAATTAGATATCTGACCTTGTTACTTTAGAAGGGAGGGTGCAGGTGCAATGTTCCCCATTAGGCTGGGGAACTGGGTCAGAGAGGACTGGGCGAAGGGTTGTCGCCAGGCACCTTGGCTGCAGGGAGCTGCTGTCCCGTAGTCCCTGCCACCTCATGTCCACAGCGTTTCCACCCAAGTGTTCCTATATGTGGGAGAAGGCGATTTCCCTCTTCTGTTCCCCTCCCCCACCCTTTTAGCCCTGGGGAAGAGAACAAAAGGAAATCTTTGGTTTCATAAATCAGGAGTAGAGTGCTTATTATTTGTAATGAAGCCAACATCGATGTCATTGATTAAAGCCATTTCAGCTATTTATCACATGTCACTTGTTCACCAGGGAAACAGATCCTGACTATACTAGTTAATACTTGTTGGGACTTCAGAAGGGAGCAGGAGGTGGAGGGAAACTCCCTGAGTATTATGCAGTTAATGTAAGTGAGGAGTATTGACGAGGCAATAGGGGAATCACAAGGAAGGGAAGGAAAGCTGGAAGGGAAATTTTAGAGTTAGATTCCCAAGGGAATCTCCTTGGTCTTTTAGCTCTTTGAGAAGAGGACCAAGGAGGTGTGAGATGCTTGTTCCTGGTACCCGAAAACAGGGCCAACAGAACCAACTGTTGGCCTGTCCCGTAGAACTGCAGCAACAGTCCTGCATTTTGAGTGGGCAGAAACAGAGCTATTTGATGTTTTTGACAATTTATTTAAAAGAGCTCAAGATCTGAAATGAAAACATAACTGTTCACAGATAGTAAGTTACCTGCAGAAGGTTACATGGACCCCTTTACAGGTGATAGGGCATAGGAAAAAATCATTACCGCCCCAGGCTATTCCATTTCCCTTGCACACCTCAAATTTTTCTTCCACCTGGTGTGACTTCTTCTTTCTTGTTCTTTCCCAAACAGACTTTATTTTTCAGAGCAGTTTTCCGCTCACAGCAAAATTGAGCAGAAAGTACAGTTCCCAAATACTCCCTGACTGCACACATGCACAGCCCCTCCCATTAACACCCCCCACCAGAGGGATCCACTTGTTATACAATCGACGAACCTACACTGACATATTGTGATCACCCCAAGAGCACACTTTACATTAGGGTTCACCCTTGGTGCTGTACGTTCTGTCGGTTTGGAGGAATATGTAATGATATGTATATACCAGTATAGAATGAAGAAGGGAGGCTTCTTTTAAACGTAATTTCTAGAATTATATTTAATAACTGTGGAGGGCTTTGAAAATGCAAAGTAAATACGATGATTGGGTTGAGCAGATGTATGTTTCCTTGTATTACATCTGTGTGTGCACATTTTCTCTAAATAGGCTACAGCTCAGATGGAGGAACGTCTAAAGGAAATTATCACCAGCTACTCTCCTGACCACGTTCTTCCCCTCGCAGACGGAGTGCTGAGTTTCACTCACCATCAGATTATTGAACTGGCTCGCGATTGCTTGGATAAATCCCACCAGGGTCTCATCACCTCACGATACTTCCTTGAATTACAGCATAAATTAGATAAATTGCTACAGGAGGTAAGGACCATACAGCATATGAAGTTTTCTGATTGTTTTGCTTTTCCCCTGGGAAAAAAAGGAGAAAAACTTTATGAGAGCATTTGCATAACGTGTTTTAACTCTCAGATGGGGTTCATATTCCAGGGAAGCAAAGAAGATGGTGGAGAAAAACTGATTGCTACTTGCTATAAATGGACTCTGGTCATCATTTATAGTCGTAGAAAGTTAATGTAATAACCTGTATAGGAACCTTGGGACCCAACAATCTGTGGCTCTAGGATAAGTGGATTGTGAAGGATTTTGAAGCAGTGATCCCATGCCCCTGCCCCCGCCCCTTTGCCATAAAGTTATAAATTGCCTGAGTAGCTGTGTACTATTTGATGACACTGTCTGGCTCTAATATCTGGAAAAGCTAAATGGAAAATGGCTGGCTTCTTCCAGGCTGTGTGTCCTATTAATTAGCCTGCATGTGGTATTGAGTGGTAAAGGCAACTTACGTTTTCATTTGTGTCAGTTCTTCTTCTCACAAAATATGCAATTTCTGAAATGACAGATAAACATAGGCCTTCTCTATGTCTAACTCCTGCACGCCTAACTCCTGATAATATCCAGGGCAGGAAGGGAGTGTGCATGGTAGAGTGGAATTAGTATATAATGTTGCTATTCTGATTGAAATTGATAAGCCAAAGCCTACAAGTAAAACCTATTTGGCCTATATATTTGGGTGTATTATATTTCTGTATCTCATAGGGAGTAAATTATGCCCATGTAAACATAACTGAGGGTGGTTTTCTCTAAGCACGATATGTGCTTAGAGATATAAGCATTGAACTGAAGGAAAATATCAGCATCCTAGTTATCTAGAAATCCATCTGTCCTTGCTCCTACTGACTTTGGTTGCAGTGAGGTGAGAAGATCCCTCTCTGGGGTCTTCCTGTCTCAAGCTCCCTACCGAGTTTCCTAGTCTCTGTTCCCATCTCTCACATTTCAACCTATCGCAGTCTACGAAGGCATCTCAGACTGCCTTTGGGGGGTGAACACATTGTTTTATTTTTTTTGTTGTTAATTTCCAATTTGATATGGACCAGTTCTCCTATAAATCGAATTGAAAATTAATTTACAGGAAAATGATCATGCGTTTGGGGGTTCCAGCATGTGGAATTGCTGTGAGAGTTGCCAAATGCTCATTCTCAATAAGCGTGCTGATCTCATCACGTGCTGACAACTGTCCATGGACGGCTTCCAGTCTCCAGGCCACCCTTTGGGTCACACTGCACCAGAGCCTAATGTCCGGGTGTGCAGAGACACTGTCTGTCACGTTCACGTGGAAGACTCAGTCCACATGTCTTCAGTAGACGGCTTCTGACTCCCTCTCATTAAACTCACCGATGTGAGGTCAACTCTTCCCCCCCATTCTATAACCGGGCTGAGGCCCTCATCCTCCCGGGTCTGCCTGTTCCATTCCTAACCTGTGCCGCTGAAGAACATCTCTCTAACCTCCTTCACTGGCTCCTTCCTGCCTGCAAGTAAAAACCATCACGCGGCGTGTGTCACGCTCTTCATCCCAACACATTCAACCACAGTACACCGCGATGGTCTGTTTGGGGGCCTCACTTCACCAGCATACAGCAGGCTCTTTGAGGGACAAGGGTCCCCCCCAGATCATCTCTAACTCCCTGGCACCGTGCTCCACGTGTGGTTTTTGGGCTCCTCCATAAGTGGGAGGAAGAAGATGCATGTGCATACATGCCAAATATTTGATCTGTTAGGATTTGTTGTCAAGTAATCTAATTCTGCTGTTTCTTTTCATTAAATCAACATCTGGAAAGTACAGGAAATGCTATGCATATTTCTTTTTATGAGAATACCTTGAAAGTTATTTTGCTAAAGAGAGATTTATTTACTTATTTATTTATTCTTATTTATTCTATTACAGTTGTCCCAACTTTTCCTCCTTTGCCCTCCTCCAACCAGCCCACCTCCCACTCCCCCAGTCCATCCCCACACTGTTGTCCATGTCCGTGGGTCATTCCTACATGTTCTTTGGTCCCTCCCCCTTCTTTCCACAGGCATCCCCCTCCCCCTCTTTCCTCTGGCAGCTGTCAGACTGTTCCCTGTTTCCATGTCTCTCATTCTATTTTTTGCTCTTTAGTTTATTTTGTTCATTAGATTCCTCTTATAAGTGAGATCACGTGGTTTTTGTCTTTCACCGACTGGCGTATTTCACGTAGCATAACAGTAAATGGAGCGTTTTTAAACAGAACAGGCAGGTGAGAGAGACACTTTGCTCAGCCTCTGTGAGACGCTTTTCTGAGCTTCACAGTTCTGTCCCGGGAGATTCTCGTGATTACAGTTTAGTCCTGTGTTGTCCATTCCTTCATGGGCATTCATCTCTCACTTAATTTTGTTTCTGTATGAGAGACTTGACCGATTGTTTCATGGCAATTAAAACAAAATCTTAGGTTTAAAAAATCATTGGAATGGACCATATAACACATTAAAAAATTACTCATTTTTAGAAACATTTCTTTTCAGGGGGCAAAAAAGCAGGACTACTTGTGGCTTAAAGGGCATTGTTGGGTATGAATAAGAATATTTTCTCGTTTATCTTCATTGATAAGCATTTTCTTCGGTCCTTTTGTGAAAATCAAAACTATTATCAGAATCACATTCACCCTGTCCTTTCGGAGTTTGGAGCTAAACGGTCACAGGGGAACTCACCCCTTTTGGATAGGGTGGAATTGTGGGAACTTGCTTTGTCTTTCCCAGGGTGCAACTGTTGTCAGTTCCCAGCTGTGACACCGCGTGTCTGTCTGGCTTGCCTCCCAGCCCCTTCCCATTGTCCATCTTTTGCATAGCCCAGCAAAGGGCTCCCTGAGGTTCGGAGAGCTTGATTTAACTGATGCCTTTTAAAGTGCTGATGTCTAGGTCAGTTTTCCAGGAATGCTTTTATGTCTCCATTCTTTTTTTCACTTGGGTGTATTTAGCAAAAGAAAATAAAATGCATGAGAAGCTATAACCTACCCTCAAATCTGGGTCTCAGGATTTTTTTATAGTGGTCAACACTTAAAATACAAACACAGGATATCAATGAGTATTGGAGCTTATTGTTGGCAGCCGAGAAAATATTACTCTTCTCACACTGTGTGTGTGGTTTGGTTTGGAGTTATCTTAACAAAGCTTCTCACTATCGTTCCCCAGTAATGTTAGTAGATAAAATGTTATCTGAGTTAATATAACCATTGTATGTTTTGGCCTTATTTATGGCTGATAATTCTTAGAAGTAAGATGTAAGAAAGGACAGATTATTATTACAGGTTTTTAAATGGAATTTGTATAATCTAAACTGACCATTTAAAAAAATTTTTAAGATATAGAGTTCTTGTTTCCCTTTGATGAAACTACCAAAATATGTGTAATCCTTTTAGGTTTTTTTTTTACATTTTTGAATTTATAAATCAGTAATTATTATAGTAAAAGGAAATTCAGGATCTAGCTCCAATTGTCAGTCAAGAAGTTAGTTGGGGATTTTTTTGTTTCATCTTTCAGATTTTCTGTTTAGTTTTGATTAAGAATAAACTATAAAAAAGACATATAACCATATTTCCTGGCGTTCATTATATCTTCAAAAAAATTTTTTATTGTAAAACAAAAATGGAAAGAAAACTTAAAGATAGTTTAAATATTATGTATATCTCCTTGTATATGTCTGAGCATCCTTACTGGCTACTGGGACTGTAGTTACAGTTACTAGTTGGTTTGTTTTGAACACATTCTATTCTAAAATTATTCACCAATTTTCCTGGTTTTTTTTTTCCTGTTTCTTTTTCCTTTTACATAGTAACTGTTTTGCTTTTGCTTATATGGGATTTTTACACCTACAATGCATTTTAGAAAGTTGCCTTTAATTTGGTGGCTTAAATTCAGTAGTTATGTTAATGCTAAATATAACCATTTTTCAAATATAATAAATTCTTTTTATGGGAGGATTTTAAATGTTTGTTACCATGTCTGTGAAGTTATATTCTCTTGTACCAGCATCACCTTGATTTTTTTAATCCTTAGAGGAAAGTAAATCATAAAAATTTAAAAATTTAAATAGCCTAAAAGTAAGCATGCATAGAAGTTTACATTTAAACTTTTAAAACTTTGGTTTTAGGTCTGCTTTGATACAGATTTACTTCATTTCTTCAAGAAAATATCATTGAAAATTAAAGTAGCTGTTAATAAACTGAGTTTTGTTCTTTGGGCATTTGTTGTACTTAGATTTCACATTAGGCAACATATAAAATAAAATTTTAAGATTTTAAGTCAGTTAAAGTTTATTGAGTTGCGTGCCTCATTATTCATTCAGTGTGTGAAATCGAAACCAAATATACGTATCCAAGTTTAAACATCATCCACCTAACATTTGAGAAAAGTAATGCACACTTTTTATATGTTATGAAATAACTAATTTATAGGCTAAACGTATTGTATATGTGAAATGTCTTTCGTGAACGTGGTACACGCCTGTCTTCTGGACAACAGAAGCAGCCCTTCACTCCGAGCCGTTTCACACGCGTACGGTGCCACATCTGGAAGTCAAGGTCCCTCAGCAGCCGCCCACTCTGTGTGTGCTCTGCACTTAATGTGTCATCAACTTTTAATCTTTCGTTCAGGGTTCCCATTAGGAGCCCTAACATTTGATTTTTTAACACAGAGGATAAATCAAAGTTTTGCAATTAAAATTTAGCTAATAGAGCCATTTTGTAGATATAGAAGTTTAATAGTGTCCAATTTATGCAGAGATAATGTCCGCTTATCAATCTTTTAAAAGTATTTTCTAAATCACTTAATGTTTGAATATTTGCAATTATCTAATTAGCATGCTTTGCTGATTTTCTGTTCTGTTTAATGGAGCAACTCTGTATCATCATTCTTCCCATCGCTTCTCATAGGCTCATGATCGTTCAGAAAGTGGCGAATTGGCTTTCATTAAGCAACTAGTCCGAAAGATCCTAATTGTCATCGCCCGCCCGGCTCGGCTACTGGAGTGCCTGGTAAGGCGCCCTTAGATGTGACTCCATTACCTGTCATTCCTTGTGGGAGAGCCATGACCTTCAGAAAGCTCTAATTCCATTTCGCTTCAAAGACCAGAGCTAAATAGAAAGAGTCAACGGGAACTCGAGCTGTGAATGTTTATGGTGACATCCGTGTGTAACCTTTGTTTTCTGGTTTTTAGTAAGAATTCTAGGACTTGTACTGTATTAAGTGATGGTCACATCACGTCCTGATCAAACTGAATGGATGATGATGCAATGCGTGCTTCACCGTATCGCAGTGTGATTATGTCATGGCTGATTTAAAGCGGTTGCTGAGCCTCACCTTTTGGGTGTTGCCAAGATGCAGAGAGAGAGAAATCAGAGATATCATATACAGTGACCTGTGGTTATAATTACATAGTATTTGTTTTTAAACGGTGGCATATTAGAACTATGTTCTAGTCAGCAGCCCACCTGGGAGAATACAATAGGGCCTGAAGTATAGAGACTTTTAGAGATTAGTTCATTTTATCAGTTATATATATATATATATATATATTTTTGGTCAGTGATCACTTTTCCGTTTTAAAATTTGTGTTTAATGTAATTCTCACTGAGATTTCATTCAACACTGTGAAGAAATATGAAGCTTTAAACATAAGAATAGTTTTTAAAAGGGCTTAGCATACTACCAAAACTCATTTTAAATTCTACTAGTCATTAAAATACTTAATAACTCTATGTACAATACAGCTTTTCAGAATCAGGCATACACGCATATACATATGTGGTTGATTGCTATGGTTTTGCCCTTATTTTCATTCACATTCATAGCTCTTTATAACAGCGACATGTTTACAGCTCCATAAATATATACTAATGCCTAGTGAGACATGGTTGGGGAGAAATCTTGAGGAGAAAGGTTGGGGTGGTGGGAGTAGGTGCTTCCACCAGTAGCCAGGAGCCGCAGAATCACAGAATCAAAAGTACCATTTGGCATTGAGTGTCCCTGGAAAGGTAAAGGGAGGGGCTCCTCTGATGCCTCAGGAGAGGACGAGGATTGGAGAACGCAGGTAGAAGACAGACTTGTTATCATTCTCCTTGTGTACCTTTTGAGTTACACACCGCATGCACATATCTCCTGCAGCAATCTGGTTGGGGGAGGGAGGGATACCATTTAGTGTTAAAACTTGTTTCTCTGAGCAGCAGCAGGTAGGCACAGAGACCTTGCCTTGAAAGAGGAAATGGATCTTTTACAGTAATCACTCCTAATCGGAAGGGAAAAAGTAAAATCATAGTCTCTGAAAGATAGAAACGAGGGGTCTTAGAAGCAAATTTCAAATGCTTTCAGAACTGTTTAAAGCTCCGATGAAACCGGATTTTCTGAGTGTTAGGGTCTGTGTCTCCCGCTAATGAATGGTCTCGTGCTTGCATTTCCAGGCGTGCCCTGTCTGTTAACATAGGTCTGCATGAAAGGCACCACAAGTATATACATTGGTTTGACTTTACTCCATTTGCAGCAAGCTTTTTTTTTTAATGGTCTTTCGAAGCTCTTAAGTAATTGTCAGGTGAAACCCTGAGATTCCAAAATAGCCTACTTGGGATATTAATTAAAGCAGGAAAAAATTTTGAGGGGAAAAATAGCTAGGAAGTATAACTGAAAATAGCAACTGTGTTTTAACCTGTGAGCATAATTGTTTACAACACGTAAATCCACGGCATCCATCTAGAGTGATGTGCTCCTAAAGCCTTTAACTGCCTGCTAGGAGCAACAGACACTGATAGCAGGAAAAGCACATCACGTGAACGTGCTATCAAGTTTTTCAAATGACAGCGGCAATTAGAAGCACTAATTTTGCATTTTTCTTTCTTGTCACATTGCATGAATGTTTATCACTTAATTTTAGAGTTTACTCATAAAAAGTGATAATTTTGAGCTTTTTCTTTCTAATATTTTTGGACACCTCCGTACTACAGGAGGAGTTTCCTGCAAAACCTTGGACAAAATGTGTTCTAACATTACTTCTTTTGTGTGTAGCTATCGGTGTGGAGAGAGAAACTGAATCGTCTGGATGCGATTTCCAGATATTAAAGCTCTGTTAAAAAGGCACAATTAAAGATTCAGACCTGTTTATTTTGAGTAAGATGGATGTCTTAAGTGGAGATAGTACTTTCAAAGTTGTATTTCAGAGAAATTGGAAATGGTTATTTTGGGTTACCAAGTACATAAATGTATTGTCATAGAAAAATTACTAGGCTTTGAATATGAGGGAAAATTATATACTTTTTAAAGCCATTTGCCTCCTTCTTGCGTAAATAACCCATAGTCAGGTATGTCCCACAGTTGATTGTGAGTGGGACTTACCAACAGTTTTGGTTCAAAGAAATGTCCATCTGTATTTGTCTTCTGCTAGGAATTTGATCCTGAAGAATTTTACTACCTATTGGAAGCAGCAGAGGGCCATGCAAAAGAAGGACAGGGTATCAAAACTGACATTCCCAGGTACATCATCAGCCAGCTGGGACTCAATAAGGATCCTCTGGAAGGTGAGTACCTTGGTTGGGCTGACCTTTCACTTGCTTATGCGCCATGACCTCATAGAAGAACTTGTGACAAATCTATTTTTCCCTCAAGTTTTGGCTCTGTCTATTGCAAAGTTCAAATTTGGGGACCAACTGTGATTCGAAGTCCTGAGGAGCAAGTGAACATGCCCCATTGTGCATTTACCTGGAGTATGGGGGCGGCCTGGAAATCCTAGCGGCCTGGCAGCCTGGCAGTGCCAGTGTCCCGGAAGGGCTTCGATGTCAGCCTTCTTGGAGTACTTTTCTTCTCTTGCAAAGCTCAGTTGAGTTCTTCTCAATGGTACTTCTAATTTTGAAAATGTTGCTAAAGAAATTAATTATAATTAATATAAAAGTGACATTTACATTTAAAGTAATTTGAGAGTAAGGTAACTAATGATAGATTACTTTAAATTGGGTACAACGTTGATAGATGGGTTTGTTTGTTTGTTTGTTTGTTTGTTTTGCTGACTTGTCCCAAAAAGGTCATAATTATAGAAGAAAGCCAGTAGAGGAAAATGTTTCTTAAAGCTTATATAAGGATTTATGGTTGATTCAAATGAAAAAACGGGTCTAATACTATTAAATACAAAGAAGAGGAAGCACCCTCTTAGTGATTTTTAAAAAAATCTAATATTGGAAAATAACTCCTCCCTTTTCCTGCTCTTTATTGTTTGCAATAGTCATTTAAAACATTTAGGTTATGTGCTACCTAAAAAGGCTCAAAAACTGATCATAGACTCCTTCATTCAAAATTGTCTTCCTGGTTCATTAGATTGAATTTGCAAACAGTGTTTGTCTTGCTAAATTGTTTGTAATGATGGTAACTGTTAACACAGACATTTTTCCATCGACAGCCAGGGAACCTGCTGCTCTCTGCCCTGGTCTCCTATTCCTGCTGCTTTGTTTGCACGTATGGCCCTCGGATCTTTGCTTCCAGGGAAATGATGCATGCATTCCTGGGAGATAACGCCAGAAACATTTATACTGCACGGAAAGCAATCCCACAACAGATTCAGCACTTATCAGAGACTGGTGGCTGCCTTTCTGAAAAGTTCCCCGGGGAGAGATTTTTCCCCATGGCTTGTAAATTACCATCTTTACCTTTTTGAATCACGAGTCTTCAGAAATGGTTTGAATCAATGAAATAAATAAAAAGGGCAGATGTTTAATGGTATTTAGATGAGTTTTAAAAATCTCTTCAGGCATTACAAAATGATGCCTCAGGTTCCTGCTTCAAAAGCTGACTCTTGGTTCCATTCCATTACTACCCACTGCTTACACATAATATGTATTTCCCAGATAATAGTTATTTAGCAGAAATTCTATTTAAAACAGAACCATCTTTTAATTTGTTTTTTTTATGAAAATAATTGGAGTGGGGGAGGCTGTCAAAGTGTATTAGAGTGACACTTCACGCTGGAAGAGTTGGGTTTGTGTCGGCCCCGAATTGCACACCAAGCGAGCCCTCCACAGCTTCCGCTCCTGCCGGCAGACGCCACCGTAGGCTCACGTGGTAGGCGAATAATCTGGGGCCCATTGATGTGCCTTCCTAGCGTCTGAAATAATTACTGGTGATCTTTGACAGGTTTTGAGTTTCTTGATTCATCTCTGAGGATAGTTTTTTAATCTATTTATCGCTGAAGGTGTGATTATTACAAACTCGGCTCTGTGTTTTCTTCCCCCTCCCCTTGTCCCTGTCCACACTAACATACCCAAAACCTGACCTTTGAAGGTCAGGAGTGAGGGTCTGGAGTGGGACTGCCCAGGACCGCACCCTGGCGGCCAGCATTGCAGGTCGTGTGACCTTGACAATGCTGTCGATGAGCCTGTGCCTCGGTGTTCTTGTCATAGAAGCGGAATAATAGTAATCCTTATTCAAAGGGTTGTTTTCAGGGTCATATATGAGTTTCTGTACCCAAGATGTAGTAATGCTCAATAAATGTGAGGTGCTGTTACCATTTTACTTAAATAGTATTAAAATTCCCCCCCTTTCTTGAAAGCCCCTCCGAACTGAATACATTTTGGTTCAGCTCCTTGTGTATAAATCTGAAGTGCTGGCCACATAGGATGTTGACAGCATTTGAATGACACCAAGAAAGCATACACTGTGTACTGAGCTCATTTTTATTCTTGAATTTTCCCTACAGGTAAACTGGGGAAGTGAGCGTCAGTCTTCAGTTGTTGTCGGATCTGGAGTTTATTTTTATTCAAAGACAGCCCTTGTTTTGTTCTGGAGTTTATTTTTATTCAAAGACTCCCTTATTTTGCTTCATATGTAATCTTTCCCCAAAGTGGTGATTGCATTTATAAGAACTTGAATACATGAAATAAGAGCTTAAGAAATTTTAGATGTATTCAAAAATATATAACTAAAAACTTTAAGTTTTATTATACATGTTCTTTTTCAAGCTTGAAAGTACTAGAAAGTACAAATTACCGGTGATCGTGCCCTATCAAAGTTTTGGAGAAAATTCTTTTATGTTCTTTTTTTTTTAAAATAAAACATGTTTTTATGTATAAAAATCAAAATGAACAGAAAAATGAATTTGATTTGAGCCTTCAAGAATGCATTCCAGTGTGGGTTGAATAATTAGGCGCCCAGTGTAATGCTTAAGCTGGTGTCAAGCACGTGGTGCCCAGCCCAGGACTGACTACATGATAAATTCAGTAATATTAAATAACCATCGACATTCAGTGAGCACTTAATTTTTGTTGGTCAACATGCTAAGAGCTTCACATGCATTATCATAAATAATATTCATAAAAAGCTCTAAAAGATGTGTAATATTGTTGCCCTCTTACAGGGTAGGAGCCTGAGGTTAGTAAGTGCTGATAGTGGTGGTTACCCACGTCTTTTCTTCTCCAAACTCCTCTTAAGCGCTGCTATCACCTCCTTTCCGACAACTGGCACATTGTTAGTGTACTCGGCGGGCCATGTCTCAGTGGATGTGGAGGGAGGGGAGAAGGGATGCGCACTACAGGTTGAGACTCATCCCTGAGCTGCAGTGAGTGCTTCTGTGATGCCTGTCGGAGCCTGGGAAGACTTGCCTCGCCCGGGTATCTGATCAGAAGCATAGTCGTTGACCCTCCCCAAACTGGTTCCAAGCTGTAGTGACTGTGTTGGCCGGTGAATCCTGCTAGCTAGAATAGAGGCCCAGCTCTAAAGTACCCGTTTCTAGGTGTTCATAAGAAATGAGGTTCCGTGAGACTACATCAAGCTAAAAGTTTTTGTACAGCAAAGGAAACCATCAACAAAATGAAAAGACAGCCCACTGAATGGGAGAATGTATTGGCCGATGATACATGTGATAAGGGGTTAATATCCAAATTTATAAAGCTCAACACCAAAAACATAAACAATCCAATTTTTTTTAAATGGGCAAAAGACCTGGACAAATACTACTCCAAAGAAAACATACAGATAGCCAATAGGCATATGAGAGCTCTTCCCCGCCCTCCTTATCCCCCGCCCCCCCAGCCCCCCAGGCCCTCAGAGCAGCACCTGTGGTGTCAGTATTACCGGAGGCCAAAACCTGCCCAGGGCTGGGGGAGGGGCGCGACTCCAGATCAGAGTGTGACGTCTCAGTCTGTGATTTAAGGTGTTGCATGTGGAGTCTTGAGCTGTATGTGTAGTCTCGAGTGGAAAAATCAAGGCTCTGATTATTTTGTTTTTAGTAGGAAAATGTGATTTCTTTTGTTTGTGATGTTGTGATGGGAGGAGAGGGCATGGTGTGAACGCTAAGGAGGGAACCACCAAAGATCTCCATCATTAAAATGATGGCATGCCCCTCAAAAAAAAAAAAAAAAAGAAAGAAAGAAAAGATGCTCAATGTCATGAATCATCAGAGAAATTTGAAAATTAAAACTACAGTGAGATAATACCTCACACCTTTCAGAATGGTCATCATCAAAAAATCAATAAACAAGTGTCCTTGAGGATGTGGAGAAAAGGGAACCCTCGTGCACTGTTGGTGGGAATGCAGACTGGTGCAGCCACTGTGGAAAACAGTATGGAGTTATCTCAAAAAATTAAAAACGGAACTGCCTTATGACCTAGTGATTCCACTTCTGGGAATATATTTGAAGAAACTGGAAACACAAATTCAAAAGAATACGTGCACCCCTGTGTTCATAGCAGTGTTGTTTACAATAGCCAAGCTGTGGAAGCAGCCCACGTGCCCATCAGTAGATGAGTGGATAAAAAAAGCTGTGATATATTTACACAATGGAATACTACTCAGCCATAAAAATAACAGAAAGCTTACTGTTGTAGCAGCATGGATGGACCTGGAGAACGTTATGCTAAGTGAAATAAGCCAGACAGAGAAAGACAAATACCATATGATTTCACTCATATGTGAAATCTAATGAACAAAATAAACCAACAAACAAAATAGAAACAGACTAATAGATACAGAGAACAGATTGACAGCTGTGAGGGGTGGGACTGGGTGGAAAAGGTGAAGGGATTAAGCAAAAAAGTAAAACCTCAGAGACACACACCTGAGGTTTTGGTGTGGTGATTACCAGAGCAAAAGGGGGTGGGGGGCGGTGGAAAGGGGTAAAGGGGAAATAAATGGTCGTGGAAGGAGACTTGACTTGGGGTGGTGAACACCCAATACAATATACGGATGATAAAAATAAAGAAAGAAATGAGGTTCCAGGGAAGGACTTGTAATGAACAGTTTCTAAATGCCAGTTGTTGGCTCTTGCCATTTTGAATTTAAGATTTTCCCATGGGTTCATTGGAGCACAGAGTAAATTTTTCTTTTTTTTATATTGAAAAAATCATTTTTCCATTGTTTCACCATGGTACTCTTGTCTAATTGTGATTGCCCTATTTTTCTTAAACTTTGCTTTTTTTTTTTTTTTTTTTTTTAATTAGAAATGGCTCAGTTGGGAAACTATAACAGCGGGACAGCAGAAACACCAGAAACAGATGAATCAGTGAGTGTAAGTGTCTTTCTTCGTGAAATACGATGATGGTCTTTTTGTATATGACATCTGGAGATTTTAGCTGTGCTAATTAACTTTATTTGTTCAACAAATATTTATTGTGGATTCCATGTGCAAGACACTTGGCATAAAATTTTAGTCCCTGCCTTCCAAGAGAAAGGATCTTTGCCTCCATTGAGGTGATACTGGGAGATAATAAAACCCAAAGAAACCATACAGGAACAACTAATGATACAATTTAATAAGCTCTATGAAGAAAAGGGGCCATGTGCTAGTAAAACGTAACACGGAGAGATTCCCAAAAGATCTCCCAGAGAAACGACACGTGAGCTTGAGATGTGAGATGTCCCTAGGATATGAGGGGGCAAAGGGAACAACCCAGGCCGAGGGACCATCGTGGGCAAAGACTGTGACACCAGGGAGCAGAGTGTACGTGAGGACTAAGAGCCAGGGACACTGTAGAGGCTGGAGAGCTGGGTTAAACACTGGACACAGAGGTCCTTGTTCATCTTTGCCAGTTTTTTTCTTTCGAAGAACAATGGGAAGCTGTTGAGCTCTGGAGGAAATATATGGGTACGTGGGGTGGAGGGGCGCGCACAGGGAGATGACTGAACCTGAGTTACAGCTGGAAAAAATCACCCTGATGGCGAGGGGAGCAGGCAGGGGTCACCGTGGGGAAGCCAGCGAAGAGGCCAGTGCAGCGGCACAGGTGAGAGGTCCCGGGTGTTGTTGCTGTTCTCCTGAATTACGGACAGCAGATGAGGAATCAGGATGGAGCAGGCGGGGAGCGGGGGGGTCAGGAAAGAGGGGCAGCTGTGTAGCCTAAGAACCCAGGCTCTGGGGTCACACTGCTGGATTTGAAACCCGGCTCCAACTCTTACTAGCTGTGGACTCTGCGCATCAGTTTCTCTGTCCGTGAATAGATGTGAAACAGGAAGTGAGGTAACTTGTGTACACGGTCTGGACAGCACCACAGTACATGCCAAGTAAATGGTAGTGTCTTTGTTTGCTTATGATACCTGTCATAATTTCGAATGTGCTGAGACCGAAGTACCTTTGAGACATCCAAGAAGAGCCATCAAACTAGCAGCTATATGTAGGATGTAGTTTCTTCTGCGCTTGGAGGAGGAGTTTTAGTTGGAGGTCTGAGTGCCTTAGGAGTCATCCATCGGCATAAATGAGGTCACTGTCAGGTGGGGAAGACATAAGGAGACAGGCTGGTCCCAGTCTTGCGTTACACTTTCTGAGGTACAGCATGGGCAGGGGTGACTAGGTGAGGTCCTGTGGCCAGAGGCCCAGGGCAGAGACAGGAGGGAGTTGGTGGTCTGAGTTGAGGAGGTCAGGCGGCCCAGAGGCCAGGGTGTTGGGTCAGTTACCTGTGTAGACACTGAAGCCACCCAGATGGTGAGGGAATGCGAGCAGAAAGAAAGGTGGGGAGCTGGGTGCCCAAGTCTTCCGGAGGTGAGTGAACGACAGAGTCAGCCGATGGCGGCGCTGGATGGGGGACAATGGGCTCCGTCCAAAGTTGTAGGAAAGGAGCTCCAGGCTCTGCGGCAGGAGCACCGAGGCTGGCAGCGCCCTCTCAGTGTTAGGGAGACGTGGGGTATGAGAAAAATGTTTTCAATAGCACTTCATCTGTGCATGTCCTTTGAACTAAACTTTTTGAAGAGCTCTCTTTTGGAGAATTGTTATTTAAACCATGGTAAGACTTACGGAGTGGCAGTAAAGAAAGGCGGGTGCTCTGTGCTCGGATGTCCCGTGCATTGATGACCACCTTGTCCAAGCGAGAAAGGCTGCAGGGAAGAAATAGCCGTGCTCTGCGCAGACACGGAGAAGCCACGGCACCTACCAGCCCGCTGACAGCCACCCCAGCCCGTTCTTTTCTTTTCCGGCCGACTGAAACCAGAAGGAAGGTTTAGCATTCTGGCCTGCAGTCTCAGACATTGAAGGACTAGGGCGAGGCTAGCCTGAGTAGTTAATGGAGGTAAATTAAAATTGGGAATTTTCAAAAACTTGGTGCGTTCATCTCCTGGAAATGTGGGGTCACTTAAGTGACATTGTCGTGAGCAGTAGTTTATCAGCACTGCTCTGGAAAATTGGACTTTACAGCTGTCCCCCTGGTTCTTTTGCTGGAATATGGCACTTCAACGTATTAAAAGGAGCATGTGATTAAAATATTATATATGTGGCTATTAAAATCATGTTCTTGAATTCTCAACTATTTTTTAACCTCTGTATTTTGTTTCCAAGAGCTCTAATGCTTCCCTGAAACTTCGAAGGAAACCTCGGGAAAGTGATTTTGAAACAATTAAATTGATTAGCAATGGAGCCTATGGGTGAGTAATGCAAGAAAACTTTACTGTATTTAACACACTAGAGAAACATATTCTTCACTTCATCACAGGCCAGGCAGGAGTCGCGCAGGAGCTTCCGTTCCCAGGTCCCTGCCCTGAGCTGATGTGTGCATCCTGCACCACACTCACTTTTTACTGGATGCTTCATTAGAAAACGTATCAGGGACCTGGGGGTTATTTTAGAGGACCAGAGAGGACAGCTTTAAAAGTAAGAATTTATAAGGAAAGGAAAATTTTTATATATGCCTGCTTCCGCCTCTTTTATTCTGTCCTTTTGGGTTCAGACGTAATTGTCTCTTGTTTGATACAGATACATGTGTATGTATGAATATATGTATAGATACATACACACATGTGCATCTAGACATATATGTGTCTGAATATATATGTTAGCATCTCAATAAAAATATTACGTGTATCTGAATATGTGTAAGTTCATATATAGCATGACTGCTTAAGAGTTAACCAGTACTTCTGTCTGACCAGCACTCAACCTAGTAGGGAAGTATTAATATTTAAATAGGAAGTCTGGTTGAAAATGAAGAGCAATACATTTCTTTCAGTCTTTATATTTCATCAGGATTGTTGTTCAGTTGAACGCTGTGTTATAATCTGATGGCATCAGTGGTCCCTCTTCTTTAATCCATTTTTACAGACCTGTGACTTCCTTCTCATGGCAAAGGGTCAGTACTGACGTGGTTCATCTGAGTTACTAATAACTAGTTTAAAAGGATAATTAATACACAAACTATGTCCTGGTCCATTTTAGATGGCCCAGGAACTCTAGTTTAATTAAGTATTAATCCCAGTTCCATCTGTAGATGGAGAGCAATAAACAGTGTCTTAGACATTTATTGGCATTTATCTCACATGTAAGAAGATGCGATAAAAGTGATTTTGGTTGTGCCACAAGGGATGTGTCTCCTTAAAATTTTTTTTCTTACATCTGCTATTTCCTACACTAATAATTGAATGAAGAACTTAAATATTTGTGAGTTATTCCTGTGCTTCACTGATTTGCTTTTGCGATCATGTCAAATGGCGTATTTCCTGATAGGGCTTATAAATGCTCTCTGATGGTGGTTTTTTTTTGTTTTTTTTTTGTTTTTTTTTTTTTTGCAATAGTTTCTTCAAGTATCTCACTGAAACTTTTCTACTGAAGAAAACTGTTTTAGTATGCAGTTATTTGTGGGTTTTGCTTGTTTACTATTTGTTTTTAGATCTTTCTAGCTTTGGAGACCCTCTAAGGATTTCTTCCTTCATTGGGGAGAAGACGTACCCTTGATTTAATAGGCCTGTGGATCTGAGCTCTGCTAGGTTTAATTGGCAGTGGAATTCAGGAATGAGAGTATCTGTGGAGCCACATTTTTATAAAACGTGGGCCTAGATCTTAGCAGTATTTGGAGTTCTAATTGGTTGAATAAACTCATTTGTAGTGCAATTAAACCACAGTATAGTAGATGAGGTATATCACACTTCAGGGAATGGTTGGGAATATACAAGAAGTTAAACAAGCTGTGAATCAGTAAACACCCAGGATGCAGGCCAAGTCATTAACGGGCTCACAAGCTGCCTGCAGGAGCCCCTGCCAATCAACTAAAAGTTTTTTTTCTCTTCTGCTCTTCTCAGATTTAATCTCTCATTACAGATTTTGACAGATTTCCTTAAAGTATTAATTATTTCTAATTTGAATTTGAATGGAGCTACACCCATTGGTCCACCCAGTCAAGATGCTGATTGCAGGTTTCTGTGAGCTGCTGAGCAAATGGATCCCTCTGTGGGCAGAGGAACTGGAGCTGCTAGAGGCTTTCTTAGGCATCTCTGTGACAGTGTAGCGCTCACGGCAGTGACTCAGAGTGACACTGATTTTGAAAATTGGTTCTGTTGGGAACGAACCCTCTCATTAGGAAGAGCTTCTTACCTGACATGCTAAAACATGTTGTGGTTTCTCAACTTCCTACTTAGTGACAATTCGTGTTAGAAAGCCAATTTGCTAATTTGATAAGCATCTGATTTCCTTCTCTGTTCAACATGTTTCGGATGACTGACTGGAAGTGAAACATCCCTTCCTGCCAATGTAGCACTTTGCAGAGAGCGAACACTTAGCGCTGCCAGCCAGGCTCTCTCCCGTTTCTTTATCTGTTTTTTCTTCCCACACGAGCCCTGCGTGACAGTTAGTGTTACTTCTCTCAGATGTGGGAGAGAGGCGGGGTCACAGACACTGGTTCCACGCAGAGCTCTTTTCTGAGGTGAAGTGTTCTTTTGCTGTAACTTCTGGCCATGTTAATTGGAATGTGGAGGTTGAACACTTCCACTTGGAAAATTGATTAACAATTCTAAAAAGTAAAAAGATTAAACTTCAAAGGCATATCGTTTGGCCCCCACTTTGCTTTACTTTCTTGCCTTGATGCACGCTGTTCTCTTTTACCCATCAAAGGTCAGGAGATGGGCCAGCTGGTGGTGCCCCCATTCCCGCACATTCCCTGTAGACTTCCCTCTCAGCTCTCCTTCAATACATGCACTCTCATTCCCACATGCAGATTTGCTTGCACAGATTCATGTATCGGGCTCTCAGACTCATACATAATTTTATACGCATTAGACATTCACACTTCTGATAGGACTGATTTATTCTGCTCCAGATCCTGCCGGCGTCTGATTCCATTCCCTCTCCCCCACCTTCCCCACACCCCGCCCCCCCCCACACACACAGGCACACACCTCAGTTCCGCATGGGTGGAGTGAAACTTGGCTCAGAGACAACCAGGGCCCCCCCACTGCCCTGCTCCCTGCATCACCTCCCACCCTTGAATTTTCCTATTTCACAGGGAGGTCGGTATAGGAAAAGAGAGACAGAAAACAGCTTTTTCAAAGAAAACAATGCTGGGGGCCAGAAAGCAAAGAAATGTGGGGCTGAATCACTTCACTCCAGTTTTATAATTTTGGGAGGTTTATAACTCTGCTTAACAGCATCAGATGCCTGTGTATTGGCTTCTGTGTGTCTGCCTCTTTGTTTTGTCTTTCTCTGTATGTCCCTGTCTCTCTCTTTCTCTCCTGACTTAAGTAGATTTGGAGCATTAATTAACAGGAAAGGAGGAAAGGTATATGTGAAAGGTAATTATTCTGAATAAACAAATATCAGCATTAAGAATAATATTCTCAAAACAATACAAAAATGCAAAAACAAAGAACATGAGACAACAAATAAACAAAAACCCAGCTACAGCAAATTCTAATTGAGAAATCTACCTGACTTTTGCGACTTGATCAAGACATGCGTGTCCTGAGGCAGAGATCTCTCAAGGTACCTATAGGATTAATTTCACTTGGTTTAGGTAAATTTCCCTAAGGATTAACTGATTATTTTAAGTACATCATAGCAAGGGGAAGCAGGAAGTCAAATCAAATTTGACTCAAATTAATGCACTCAAAAATCCAAGGATAAAAATTGGAGCAATTTTTTGCACGCACCACTAAAAACCTAGTCTGGGTGATGGCTGCACTGGGCCTGAGCCAGCGTTCTCTTTCGTTCTTTCATAAATTTGCGTGCAGCTCCGTTCTTCTCCCTCGACCTCCTGTTACTCTCAAACATATTACTGAACAGGTATTTATGTAGGAAATGGTATGCCTGGTTGGAAATCAAAACGGCAACCTTCTGAGAATCTAACCACGAAGTTCCTGACATCACGTGTCTGGGTCCTCGGCGCCCAACCTGCTCAGTGTCAACTAGTGAAAGGAGAGGCGGGGAGTGAGCTCTGCTCCAGTTACTCTTCAGAACAGGCCCATGGTAATCTAGAGACACTGCCTTCTAACATTTTGAGTTCTAAATTTTATTAAACATAGATTCTCTATTTTAAAACTTCCTCTTCAGGACAATATCTGTTTACCAGTGTCTGTCTTGTCTCGAAGAGAAGGCCATGTTATTTCCTGTGCTCCCATGTATCTGTCTGCTACCACATCTGAGTAGAAGCTCGAGTTTTCTTAGGATTTTGATTTTAACCAATCAGCAATTGAAAATATATATTACAAGCCTTTAATCTGATTTAGAAAGAATGAGTAGTCAGTTGGTTAATTAAAAAGTTGGTCCAAGTAGGAAATCAGTAAAAAGTTATATGTACTTTAAACATTTTAATTTAACCCAAATATATGTGAATTTACTAGTCTTTTGATGTAAGGCCTTTTTAAGACTGCCTCTAAAATTATGCTTATAATATGTTGTTTCTGTTTTCCAATTTTAACTTCTTTAAAGGTGAATGTCTTGAAGCTATCTAAATGTAGGAATTGAGAGTTTTTATTATTTTCTTAAGGTTTGGAAATCTTTTCACTCATACTAAAACAATAGGAATTATATTTAGTAACTCTCTTTCCAAAACATTCTGTTTAGTTTTTTTATAAACAGGAATGCTTTTTCCTTTCACCCTCATGTTTAGTCAGTTTAAATATTTGTTTAAATTAGTTAATCATGGTATCAAGCCTGGCCAGAAAAGCAGGTGTGGAAATAAGCCCAGCTGGTGGGAGCCCAGGGTCGGGCGCATCCTGAAGCGGTCCCGGGCCACGTGGAAAGCATTGAGTACCCAGCTGGCCGGCTGCTGTGTCAGTGTGTTGTACTGTGGGAATAATAGCACTAGGTTATTCCTTGACTTGGTTATGTAGGATGTGGTTGAGAGCTTTTTAATATAAAGTAAAGGAAGAAGTAGATGACCTGAGAAATGATGAGAAATGAAGAGGAGTAAAGCAAAGCAATATCTAAACAGAGACCCCCCCCTCCAAAAAGTGTAATTTTGTGATCGAAAGGAAAAGTTGGATACAAAGAGAAAACAAAAGTAATGATACACAACTTGAAAGAAAAATGAACTTCTAGTTGAATACTTAAGGGGAAAATGTGAATATCATTTAAACTGAGACTGAATATACTTAAGATTTATGTAAGTAGACCGTCCTTATGTATTGGTACAGGGGGAATACAGGGCATCTTAGTCCCCCATATTCATTTCAAGGACAATGAAAATAAAGAGTGGAAAATGCATCTCAGATCAGATAACCTCTTGTTTTAGGAGGCAGACCATTGGGTATATCTCACTGTGACTGATTGCTTTTTAGGTAAATTGCTACTCATTTTACCATTGCATTTGTTGTAGGGCAGCCTCATGTAACCTATTATACAATTCTAACAGCTGAGGGCTCTTTAGGTGCATTACTCCTTATCTGAGCATTGCCTAACCTGAGAATTCTTCCCCAATCATGGCAAGTGAGGACTAACAATGAGAAAAGGAGCCAGTCCAAGACATTGTCCTTTTTGCTCACCAGTTCCTGGTAGAGTTTTAAGACTCCTCCTCCTAATTATTCCTTTTCTTCACATCATTCAAATACAGGGAGTCCAATGCATGGTCATGGAATATGTGGAAGGTAAACCAGTCTCTTCTGTTTGGGTGAGGCTTTCGGCACAGGTTCAGCACAGCCTACTCATTTTGCAATAGAGTTGCCTGACACCTGGCTGTGGATTGGATGGTGCAGAAGTCAGTGTATTATCGACCCACTTTTGTGTTGGGAAATGCATTTCCTGTTGAACCAAGCACAGGTGTTCCTCATGTAAGTTTGTAGTGAGGAAATACACTATTCATTGTGGGACAGCCTCCTATGACCTATTCCACACTTCTCATTTATCTGCAAATTTCATGGGAAATAATTACTCTCAAGTTGGAAGCCAACTAACTACTTTAAGAAGCTATGGTCCTTTTGCAAATTCCAAGGTTATTCTATAGAAAATATTTGCTTTAGTCAGTGAAGAAAAATGTCTAACATATATCTAATGTTAGAAAGGATTTTGGTCTCATTATATATAGGCACTTTTAATTCTTTCCTATTCTGATTTATATGTTGGATTTTGTTTTGTTTGTGAAAAAACTGAGAATATCAGGTAACTATTGGAAAATAGCCCATTCTGGAGACTGTCCATTTTCTTCCTTCAGCAGTGAGGATGGATTTGATGCCTTATGTATGACTTGTGACTTTTATTGAAACATTTCTTTACAAAGTTAATCTAGCTGAAGGGTTTTAGCCTGAAACAGGGTGTTTATAGCTGCCAGCATAGCTGTGTGAGTTGGATTCCAGCTCACATGCAAACAAAAAAACGTTGATGATCACATGGTTTACTGTACCCAGAAGCACCCTCTCTTCCTCTGAAGCCCAACTCCTGTGCTCCTTTTCAGGGCAGTCTACTTTGTTCGGCATAAGGAATCCCGGCAGAGGTTTGCCATGAAGAAGATTAATAAGCAGAACCTCATCCTCCGAAACCAGATCCAGCAGGCCTTTGTGGAGCGGGATATCCTGACTTTTGCAGAGAACCCCTTTGTGGTCAGCATGTACTGCTCCTTTGAAACAAGGCGCCACCTGTGCATGGTCATGGAGTATGTGGAAGGTAACTCAGTCTGACACAGAGAACGTGACACCTGTACCCAGAAATTCCTCGCTCATTCGTGCAGCTGAAGCTGTCTTATTTGTACAGCAGAATGGTTGTGTCCACCTAGAAATTGGAGCCAGGCAGTAAGATGGCTGTATTCCCAGTCACTATCCTGTGATAATTGCTTGTAAAGAGCCTGCTTTACTATAACAAAGGGGAAATTAGTGCTATTTGGAAAAAGGTTGTTGTTTTCCTTTTTAAATAGCATTCAGTTTTAATTATCTTCTCTCAATTGGTCATTAAACTTAGAATATAGGTGATAGGATTTTTCACACTTATTTTTATCACACATCATAAAAACATTCATTACAATTGATTACTCTGAAAGAATGAATTAAGCGTATATCCTTTCAGCACTCTCCCTCCTGGGAGCACACCCGCACCGTTTCCTTCCTCCTCCGCTTCCCCAGCAGGCTGGCATCTCCTAAGCTCTAAAGGTCCCCATGAGACTTGCAACCAGGGGAGCAGTGGGCGGCAGCAGCTCATCCTGGGCTAACCCCTTGAACCTGTCTCCAGGGCCCCTGTTCTCTGACTTCCCAGTGAGCTGGCAGCAGGCCCGCCTTGGCTCCCTTCTGTCACTGTGACTTTCTTTCTCAGGGATCCAAAGCAGCCCCACCTGGGCTCTCTCCTGTTGCTTCTTCTGTCCTAAGCCCTTCCTTGTTTCACTATTCCCAGCTTTAATAAATGTACTTTCAAAAACAAAGGTATGTCCTTTCTGTCTATGGTAGGAAATTAAAAATGAGTTAGGGGAAAGGAGATAATTTAAATGATTCAAGAAAATCTAGCCTTCTTTGTTTGTTGGTGGTCTGCCTGTTAGGTACTCCAAGGAATCTTATTTTCATCAATTTTACATGAAATTTGTGAATGCTTGAGTGTCTGTGACTTATTGACCTAAATAGTCAATAAAATTGATTGATTAGCAAGGGCCAAAACAATTTTTAAAGCATCTAATTTAAGCTCTCATAATTGTTTGAACAGAATCCCAAAACGATAAAACTGGAAGAAACATTAAATATCGTTTAGTTCAACCTTTTTATTTTGCAACTGAGTGAACTGAAGCCCAAGAAGGGGGAAGACTTACTAGGTATTTAGTGGTAGATGTAAGACAAAAGCATTAGCTTGCCTGATTTCCACCCATTGTTCTTTTCACCACGCCAGTACTTTGCTCTATTAACCTTTGTTGTGGTTATTTTCACAATTGACATTTATTATATGTTTAATGTGTGTTGGCAATATCCTCAAATCTTTACATAAATTACTTCATTTAATCTTCATAATAATCCTAAGAGGAGTGGCACTGTTAGTACCCTGAGGTTAGTGATGAAAGAACCAAGATGAGTTTCCCTACGACCTCCCCGCCTGTAACAGCCAGAGAGTAGGATTTGAACTCGGGCAGCCTGATTCCAGAATCCGTTTTATACTGGCATATACTGGCATATTTTAAATTGTCAACGTGTTGCTAAAATTATGCTAGCAGTTTTTCAAATTTCAGTTCCACATCAGAGCCAAACCTGCTCTCTTCTGAATACTGCTTTTTACATTTAAAAAAAAAAAAAAACTATAGTTCCTTCACACCATATCTTAATCAGAAGCATGATTATTTAATACACAGTCTCCATTTACAAATATGATATGCTGTGTCTGTGGGTAAAGGCCGTTCTGCTTGGAAATTCTGCAGTCGAAACTAATGGTCTTCTCCAGTTGATACTATAACCGCTGATACTATAACTGCGCCACCTTTTGTGTGTTTTACAGGAGGTGACTGTGCTACCTTAATGAAGAACATGGGTCCTCTCCCTGTTGATATGGCCAGGATGTACTTTGCTGAGACGGTCCTGGCCTTGGAATATCTGCATAATTATGGAATTGTACACAGGGATTTGAAACCAGACAAGTACGTACACTGATGAAACATGTCTTTCCTTTTTACACAATATAGAAGTTTTCTTAGGCCTGTAAAACTATTTTTTTTAATACTGTTTTGCAAAACTCCTCTCATAGTGTGCACAAATGAGTTCTTTTTTATTTTTTTTAAGATTTTATTTATTTTATTTTTAGACAGAAGGGAATGGAGGGAGAAAAAGAGGGAGAGAAACATCAATGTGTGGTTGCTTCTCATGGGGCCCTCATGGGGGACCTGGCCTGCAACCCAGGCATGTGCCCTGACTGGGAATTGAACCGGCGACCCTTTGGTTCGCAGCCCGCACTCAGTCCACTGAGCTACACCAGCCAGGGCCCAAATGAGTTCTGTTAATAGTATATATGGTAATCCTTTAAAGGGTGTGATGCTTATAATAATAGCTTATAGGAAATGAAAAAAAGAGTGATAATAAAGCCAAGGTTAGTTAATTTTTTCAAAACTCTGCTATATATGCTCTTGAATAGCTACATAAACTGCTACTAGTGTTCTGGATAGTTTCTGCATTTGGTATTATACTTAGGTAATCTGCCTCTTCTGAAAAATGATGTGCTCAATATTATATTCTATTTTACTCATAATTTAATTTAAAAAATTTCAGTCTGTCTAGAGTTCATTATGGTATCTGATTTGAGACACAGATAGACGATTTTTCTCCAAATGACTAGCTATTCATCTTGACACTGGTTATTAAATGTTTCATGCTTTTTCTGCTAATTTGAAAAGCCTCTAAATGGGTTACATGTTAATATGTATACCTTTTATGAGTACAGCAAATTGTATGATAAATTTAACTCATGTTCATTCCAGAAAATTTGGGAAGTGCAGAAAAATATTTTTCTTTAAATATTTTTGGTAATGTACAACATTATCAAGCAAAGACAACTAGTAGAATTTTAACATATTGTCTTTCAGTAGCTTCCCCCCCAACTGCTTATTCCTTTAATTTTTATTTAATTAAAATTTTGATTTTTCCCCTAAAATAAAAATATTTTTAAAAATATAAATTTATAAAGCTGTCAACTGTGAATTTGTTGTATGTAGAAGAAATGTAGGTTTTGTGCTTAATGAGTAGAAATTTAAATTTAAGCCAAAAGTTGAAATCTTAAATAATTCTACATTTTCCTGTCCAAGTTTCTTATGTCTCATTTGAGTCACAGATGGGATGCTTATCTTAGTTCCTGATGTGTGACATGCTATATTATCAGTAGCCCTTTCTCTTCTGTTCTCTTATTCTGAAAATAGATGTCAGAGTGCCACACTTGAATTTTTCTAAGAGTTTCAGGTCGTAGATGACATTGCGTGTGGCTGCTCCAGCCGAGATTAGCTGGGCCCAGGCGCTGGCCCTCCCTTGTGAATTACACTCAGCTGCCAGATGGAAGTATTTGACATCTTCGTGTGACTTTCTCTCTTCCCAGGCTGGGTTTCTAATAAAGCTGACACCTATATACTAAATAGTTTTACAGTTGACAAGAGAGGAGGGGGAGAGCTGGGGGGAAAAAAAAAGAAAGAAAGAAAGAAAAAAAAAAACCCGAGAATGAAATTCACAGTGAGTGTTGTAATATATCTCCTTCTGCTTCATAGTTTGTTGGTCACCTCCATGGGGCACATAAAGCTGACAGATTTTGGATTATCCAAGGTGGGACTAATGAGCATGACGACCAATCTCTATGAGGGTCATATTGAGAAGGATGCTCGAGAGTTCCTAGACAAACAGGTAAGCTTGTGTGCTGTTCTGTTCTGTAGAGAAATACCAGGTACGATATTGCCAGTGAATTTCAGAATTGACTTGTGCAGGCCATCGTCACATTAGTACTGGGTCTTAGATGTCTGTATAAGCCTTACATTTAATAAAGTGCAAATTGCCTCCATTTTTCTCCCTGGGTCTCTCTGAACTGCCCGTTCCTTCACATTCCTCCCCTAATATTATGGTCTATTAGCAAGATAAACGACCTAATTGCACACAAGTGAGAGTGTGAGAGAGACAAATGGAAAACTGTTTTTGTGAGGAATTCAGGAGTCTCAGTAGAGTACTCGTGAAACTCATGATGCATCGTAACATCACGGGTGCTAAAATCCAAGCCATGGCCCATTTCCCTTTAAGCATGCCTCATTACCATGCGCCCACAATCTGTTCACTGTAAGGTTACTTAAGGTAAACACATCTCAACTGTCATGCTTTTATGAAGTAGCCAGGGTGTGAATATATTTTGGCCATACAAAAGCTAAAACTATCTCTGAAAGTGACAGATAAAAAATACATGATTTTACACTTAAGGATTACAGACGTTTTTAATACTATAAAATAAGTAAAACGACCAAACAAGGTCAAGTGATCGATTTGAAATGACACATTACAAATAGTTTGACATTAGAGTAGAATTTTTAACTTCCTTTCTTTGTTATTTAAATAATTAACGGCCTTTAGTAGTAGGGGCGCCGACTTGAAATTGCTGTTCTTCAATTCTTTGTCATTGTGGCTGAGCAGGTGCACTTTAGGCGAGATGATTGATGTGTAGCCTGCTTGCTCCTTTTAATTTATGTCTAATGTTGCAATTATTCTACTGTTACAATCATCTTTTAGGTGTGTGGCACACCTGAATACATTGCTCCAGAGGTGATTCTGAGGCAGGGCTACGGGAAGCCTGTGGACTGGTGGGCCATGGGGATTATCCTCTATGAATTTCTGGTTGGATGCGTGCCATTCTTTGGGGACACTCCAGAAGAGCTATTTGGACAAGTCATCAGTGGTAAATATCATCAGGAGTTATCTTTCAGCCACTGTTGGGAAGCAGCTATTTAAGTAATTTTATGAAGTGATTGCCGTATTTACTACTGAAATATTAACCTTTATCAAACAGTTTAGCCAACAAATTAAAAGAATTCACTCATCATAGCACATAACTGACTTGTAGAGTACCAAGAGAGCAATATGGGTTGAAAACTGATCTGAGGAAGTTTTGTTAACATGGAATTTGGAAATGCATTGGCAGTATAACCAATTTTTATGTCGTGCTTTTTCTGCAAAACAAATCAGTGTGGGACTTGCAAATGAGTTCATTGCTGTCCAGTCTTCCTTTCCATAATAGCAAAGTTGCACCAGGGAAGAGAAGGTTAATGTGGGTAACATTTACATAAATAGAAAAATGGCTAAAGGCACAATGAAGAAATTAACAAAAGTGTAATAAATCCTAAACCAAATGTCTACGAAATAATAAATAATGACAGTGGGAAGGAAGCAAATTTAATCCACAGATTGTTAATGATTTCATTGGTAGTTGTTATGGTGTAATGTTATTTTTGTAACAGCTGTTCATCTTTCATTTAAAATTCAATAACCTTTAGATCTTAACCTGCAAGCTGACCCTCACTATTGTTATGTGGCTTCTGGCAAAACTAGATGATAATTAAATAGCCTCTATTACTACCCTACCTGCTGTTTTTATAGATTTCCCCTAAGCATAGATCAAAAAGACCTCTCTGTCTCAAAGTTTGTCAGTGATTACCGGTATCTCCATCACCTACTTCCCGTCCATTCTGGGCTCTGCTTGTGGGATCCAGCAGTAGAAGTAGGGAAATGCATTCCAGAGCCCTTTAACCACAGCATTGTTTTCTGTCACTGACTTTGCAAGTCAGACATATTTGTAAACTTTAACAAAATAGATTTGTGAGTTGCCTGCAGTGAATAACCCTTGTATACAATATCTGAGCTGTTTATGGATTTATAACTAGGCTGTTTTCTGATATGCCAAGACCTAAATGGCAAGAGGAATCAACTGTTTAATTAACACAAGCAGCAAATGCTGGCTTTGTTCTCAGTGCCTTACGGCTCAGATGCATATTCATGTTTTACTTTCCAAATCAGATTTAAAGTGCAGGAGAGGAAGCTAGAGGCAGGCACACACAGAAATAATTCATGTTTTTATTGCATTTCCATACACACAAGCATGCACACCTATCTTCAGGCAAACTCCTTCAGAATGTAGAACATATTCTAATATTTATGACAGATTTTAAAGACTTCCATTACTATGATTACTTTGGATTTTTTCTTCAGGATTAGCATTTCGACCTTTCCTTTGTCTCTAGAAGTAGTTACTTTTTTAAAAGATTTTATTTATTTATTTTTAGGAAGAGGGAATGGGAGGGAGAAAGAGAGGGAGAGAAACACTGATGCAAGAGAGGAACATCAGTGGGGTATCTTCTGTATGTGCCCCGGTTGAGAATGGAACCTGCAGCCCAGGCATGTCCCCTGACTGGGAATCGAACCAGCAACCATTCACTTTGTGGGACAACACCCAGCCCGCTGAGCCATACCGGTCAGGGCTAGAAATAGCTATTTTTTTACAAAATTACTTTTTGCTTCTGGGAGCTGACTGCAGAACCCTGTGGCTGAGGGAAACAGAGAAAGTCTTACTCAGCCGATCCCTGGATGGGCGACCGCCTAAAGTACAGGTGTTTACAGTTTCCGCTGTGCCACACCCTTTTATTAACGAGAGATCAATGCGTTGAGAGCCAACTCTGCCAAAGAAAAATGAGTCAAGAAGGCAAATGATAGATACTGCTTATTGAAGTAGTCTCTCCCTACCATTGTTCAAGGCTATGCTAGTCATGTCTTATGAAACAATGCTTCTAAAACTTGTGTTAGCCTAGGAATCAACTGAAGATCCAGTTAAAATGCATTTTCTGATTCGGGGGGTCTGGGTGGGACTAAAGTCTGCATTTCTAACCAGCTCCCAGGGGATGGCCATGCTGTCCAGACATGGACCACCGTTTGAGCAATAAAGTTGTCAACGACTTCCCTTCCTCCTAGATGAGATCAACTGGCCTGAAAAGGATGAGGCGCCACCTCCCGATGCCCAGGACCTGATCACCTTGCTTCTCCGGCAGAATCCTCTGGAGAGACTGGGGACAGGTTAGACCATGTGCTTTACTTTTGCTAATATGCAAGAAATAATGTCTGTGTGGGCCACTCAGAGTTTTGTGTTTATCTTTTTTTTTTTTTTTTTTTTTTGCTTAGGAAACATCTGTTAATTGATGTAGAACATGACCACATATCATTATAACAATAGTATTTTGGTTGTCTTTTCTGGTTCAGAGCAGCACACATACGAGGAGCATTGGGTGGTGGTATTTGTTTGTTTTTGTTCTTTTTGTTGTAGGTTTGGGTTATTTTTGTTTGTTCATTTTGTTTTGTTTTACAAAGCAGAATTTATTCTTAATTTGTTTCAATAAATAAAATTTATCTGGAAGAAAATCTCAAGGGCCATATAACTCTTCTGTCCTGAAAAGTATGCATGTTAAATAATTTGAAACAGGGTTAGAGATGTGGAACTTTTTTGTTTGGAGGTTGCGTTTGTTTTCATCTATATTCCTAGAAGGATTTGACCCAGCATGTTACCGTCTACAGGCTTTGAGACGGGTTATCAGTTCTCCAACCGATTACTACACAGGAGTGCCTGGGTTGAAGCCCCTGCTGTCGCATCAAGGTGATCAGCACCAAGGCCCGAGAGAGAGGATAGAAACTATGACTTTTAGGAGATAAGGAGATAATAGGTTTGTTAGTTGCTGACTATTTTTCCTGACAGTTCTGCTATCAGTTTTTTATTTCTGTTTCTTCTTCTCCTTTCCTTCCTTATATTCTGAATAGACAGACTTAGAGATCCCAAGATAGAGTTCCAGCCTGCCCCAGGATGTGGACTTATATAGACGAGACTGAATGTTAAATACAATCACATACAACACATACACTGTAGACAGTATTCACAGTTGCCATCAGTAATTGTGATGGGTTGTTTACTGAGCTGTTTCATTCGACTCCATTTTAGTTGAAATACCAGAAAATATGGAAGAAATGAGGCCCTCCCTCCTTTTATCCTAGACAAAAACCATTTGCAACAGCTCCAAATATTTATCTTACATTGTTCTCCACATTTGTCTATAGCTTCTCTGGTTAGAGAGTTCTGCTCTTGTTTAAATGCTACGCTGCTACAGTTGATGATGATGACCCATGGGCCTTATTTTGTAAATAAATATTTATTGACACAGCAGTACCATGCATGCATTCCCATGTTGTCTGTGGCTGCCTTCATGCTAGGCTGAGTAGTCATGACAGACCGTATGGCCCACAAAGCCTGAGATATTTACTGTTTGACTCTTTACAGAAAAATCTTGCAGGCTTTGAATTAGAGAATCAGAGTTTAAAATCAAGGCTTAATTGGGAAAAGTGTTTGGGGTTGAGCCTCTTATTGGAGTCCCATGTGCCTCTTTGCCTTTTTCAGTGGATGAGTGTGCCTTGAACTAGGAAAGGCAGTATCGGTGGAAGGCAAGGGCCCAAGCGCTGGAGTCAGATTGAGTGTCAGTCTCAGCTGTGTGACCACGGCGAGTTATTTCCCTTTCTGTGCCTCGTGTCCTCTTCTGTGAAATGAAGCACGTAGCAGCACCACCCCCTAGGGTCACGCGAGGATGAAACATCACCCACTCTGGCTCTTAGAACCAGGTGCGACACTGCCTCTGCTGGCATTGTTGGTTTAATCTTCTGCAGGTATCTGTCATTCTTTCCCCTTTGGACAGGTGAGGTAAAGAAAAGGTGGCGGTGCCCCTACCTTTGAGCCAATTGAACTCCTTGAGCAGAACACTTTACATTTCTTCTCGAAATGGTTTTCCCCTTCTGTGAAGTGACTAGCAAACTTGTTACTTCCCACCTTCTAGGACTGCAGACAGATTGGCTTTATGGTTCAACACCTAAGAGTAGCTGTCAAAGAATTGGTGTCAAGGCTCTGTATGGGATAGAGTTTTGAGGAGTGATTTTTACTCACTTGAGCCAAGTACGAGAAGCAATGGCATATTAAGCTTGCCCTGCAACAGTACAAGGATCTATTTACATGTCCCAATCAACTGTCCCAATCAACTGTCCCAGAGAAGTGTTGTCCTCAGGTATGACTAAAATTATGTTAGAATCAGCCCACCGCTTCTAACGCATCTTTTTCTCTTCAGTGTTCACGTGTCAGTTTGGAGAGTTTTCCCACTTACTGTTCAGCCCATTTCCCTCCTCTGAGAATCCTTGGATTCCTGACGGGCTTGACTTAGTGAGATGGGGCTATGCCGATGGTCAGCACTTTCATGTCTATGTTATATGCTGCTGCAAGTCACCTGTCCGAACATTTTCTCCTTGACTGCTACTTTCGGTCTTTTCAGCTTTGACAGTTTGGGAAACAAATATGTAGCTCAGGCTCAGAAGAGACATTTGAAAAACCCTGCCTGAGCTCTTAGCATGGTCAAGAAGTGCTTGCCAAACAGGCAGGTCCAATGTGACAGGTCCCAGTAGGGCTCAGAATGAGGCTGAGAATCCCGCAGGCCTGCCGTGCTGCTTCCAACAACAGCATTTTGGATTTAATGCATATTTAGCAGCAAAATAATGCACCGTGAAAATGTGCGAATGCACAGTTGCCCGAGAGACTAGAGAGGCTGAGAAAAGGAGTGTGAAGAACATAATGGATGTTTAAGAAACTTCCATGAAAGGAGAGAAAAAACTCAAGGGAGAACATTAGTGCCAAAGCATAACTTGCAATTTGGGAACTTGTTGTACTTGAACTGGACTTTTGAACTTGTAGAGGGTTGAGCGGCAGCCTGACTCATTGGACCTTAGAGCTGCTCAGACGTGACTGACTGCCACCCCGTGCCATGTACTTTTCACCATGTGCTGGAGTACTTTCTTCATTGCCCTGAGTCTCAGTTTTTTAATCTATGAAAGTGGGCATGTTATGTACCTCCCAGGGTTATTGTGAGGACTAAATGCAAGCCGGTTTGTCAGGGTGTCTAGGACATTAACCTAGTACATACCAGGAGCTCAAAAAGTCATCAGTTTCCCCTCTCTACCCTGTGAATTCTGACAAAGCTGCCATTTATATGAGTTCCTCTGAATGGGGATTTGCATGTGGTTCGTGATGCTATCATCCTTTTTATATGACGAGGTTAGCCCAGAGATCATTTTTCCCCAGTGTGTCCTTTTAATTTTTTTGTTCCCCATCTCTGCAAAGGTGCATGAGAAACAAGACCCGGTGATAAGCAACCTTTTCTTAGTGGGGCACAAATGCCAAAGGGTGAGAAATGTGAGCTGGGTCAGCAGTTGGCTGGGACGCCTTAGGGAGGGCCCATTTGTCATATAGTTTTACCAGCTTGTGTTTCAAAGGGTGGCAGGCAGGGGCGTGAAGAACCAGACGCTCTGGATGTGGTTCCGAAGTGCTGCTGAGCATGCGGCTCTAGAGAACTGTGCTTTTCTGGGTGAAGCTAAGTGACCTCAGACTGTCAGACCTGCCGCTGGGTGTGGCCCTGTGAGCAGCAGCTGAAATGATGGTCATTGCAGCTTGACTCTTTGGACCTCAGTGTCACTGACACAACAGGCAAGCTGGACAGATAAATATTTAAGCCCTTTAACCTCTCTGAGATAAGAGTGCTAGAAGGAGTCACTGGCAGCCGAGTTGGGGACACAGGTGGGCTGGATGAGGGTTGGGACATGCGGAGGACAGGAGTCGGGCTGTGCACAGGTGCCAGGAGAACAGCCTCAGGAGTTGGTTTTTCGGCTCAGTTCTCCAGTATTGGCAGCTGTGAATCCTTCTGCAAATCAGTACAAGAAAGATGGCAGGATAGGATCCGAACTTAAAAAAAAAACGTGGTCTCCCTCACAGGGTGTATGGCATTACAGTAAAGAGGATGGACGTGAGCAGTTTTGGACAGACCTCGCTCAGCCCTCTAAACCTTAGTTACTAGGGGATTATGGTCCAGTATGCTCTGTTGCTTATTCTTAGTTTCCCCACCCAAAAGTGGAGTTGATAATGCCTACTCTGTGGGGTTACTTTCAAAGATTTATTAAAGGAAACAATGCCCCTAGCGTCCAGTGCAATACTTGTCAGCCTTCAAGTGACAGCTGCTAATACTGCAGCCATTGTCATCAACATTAGACTTCAGAGTTGTGCTGTGAACACGCAGAGTGCCTGGGTAGGATCCCGGATGGAGGTTCTAATCAGATGCTTTGTAACGAAGAATCTGTTCTCCCTTTTGGGGGGCGACTTTTCTCCTTTGCTCTTTTCTGTCCATTTCATTGTTTTCAGAACTCGAGTTCCCCCTGGCTGGGTTTAGAGCTCTGACCTGCACCGTATGCTGGAGGAGACTGCTGGGAACACAGCCGCACTCAAACCACAGCAGCTCCCTCACTCCCAGATGCACGCCCATTTTTCATTCAGCTTGCATTTCTCATTCTATTCCCTTTGCGGCCTGCTGAGGACAGGATGGGAAGCATGGGTCACAACTGCATTGAAGAGGCATTTATATCACACCTGGAGGGGCACCTCCTGGCAGGGAGGCTGATTAGAACCTGGTATTAGTCTTGGGAGAATGCTGTCTCTTCTGGTGGTTTTTCAGGGTTGATTCTGCTGTATCTCCCTTATCAACAGTGTGTGTGTTTGTGTCCGGGCCACGGCCTGGATTTTTGAAGGTGTACCTTCTTCTCTTTACATAGGGCTTAGCGTAATATCTCTCTTTAAACTCATGAACTGAATTAAAAACATTATATCACTGAATTGTACTGTCATGCTGAGTTGGCAGAAAGAACCCTAAAACTTAGGAATTGTGACTGATTTTTTATTCTATACATTATAAATCTGTCAAACAGGTTTGCCCATTTCTTAGTTAAGAATCTGTAATCCACAGAATCTAATTCCTACCTATGTTAATGAGCAATCCGATAAAATTGAGTAGAAACCACTATATACTATTTAGGAAAAATTCATCTTTATTAGCCCACCCTCCAGGGGAAGTATTCTGTAAACACATTCTGGGCCTTCTTAGACTTCCTTTGGGTCTGTGATGAGCAACTGTGCTTTGGACCAACGCGCTGCACCCATGTCCCCAGGTTTGGCATAATGGGATTTTAAGGGGCCATGTCATTAACCTCTGAAAAATGGAACAAGCCCTGGAAAAATGAACAGTGAAGCACTGTGTCACAGCAACTGCCTTTAGCAAAATCAAATCTGCTGATAAATTATGGGAGAAATTTTGGGGTGTTTCAGTTGTAGAATGAAGAAGTAAGATAGCCATGACTTATTTATTTTTCTGTTGATTTTTTTGGTTGTTCATAAAAGATGATTGTTTACCTTTACTTAGAGGGTAGTTTAACATTTTCCCCACTGTTCTCACTGCCCCCCCACCCCACCCCCCGTCCTCAGGTGGTGCATATGAAGTCAAACAGCACCGATTCTTCCGTTCTTTGGACTGGAACAGTTTGCTGCGACAGAAGGCAGAATTTATTCCCCAACTGGAATCCGAAGATGACACAAGTTACTTTGATAGTACGTGCATTATCTGACATAAAACATTGCTGAAAATTATTTCTGCCTTTCATAGAACCTTCCAGTCTAGAAGCTATGAGTTCTTTTTTTTTTTTTAATTTTTATTTATTTATTTTTAGAGAGAGGGGAAGGAAGGGAGAAAGAGAGGGAGAGAAACAGCAATGTGTGGTTGCCTCTCTTGCACCCCCTACTGGGGACCTGGCCTGCAACCCAGGCATGTGCCCTGGCTGGGAATCGAACCCATGATCCTTTGTTTCACAGTCTGGTGCTCAGTCCACTGAGCCATACCAGCCAGGGCTAAAACCTATGAGTTCTTAATTGTAGTGTTGCTCTGATACGAAACTAAAAATTCAAATATTGAAATTAAAAGCTGAAATTCTGAGTAATTGAAACTGTTCTCAAACATTTCACTGTAGCTCGGTCAGAGAAGTATCATCATATGGAGACTGAGGAAGAAGATGACACCAATGATGAAGACTTTAACGTGGAAATAAGGCAGTTTTCCTCATGTTCACATAGGTTCTCAAAGGTAAGTGAACTGTGGCTTAGACATACGGGGGCTCTCTGAGGGGCTCTGCCACTGGCCAGGTAGTTGGTACCCCTAAACAGCTGGACACAATTATAAAAACCACCTACAGTATTTTGGAGCTTGGGATCCCTGTACTTAAAATTCCTTCTTGTGTAGGAAAAATGACCTTACATCTTAATAATCCAGAGTCCCTACCCCTCGGGAGTATATTTCTCTGTTTTATTCTCCACTGAGTCCTATCTTTTCTTCTCGGAGACACAGACTTGCCACTCCTGTGTCTCTGGAGTACGTGATAGCTGTACATATGCTGCCTTTGCCTTGCAAGCCCAGGCTGTGGAGGCACCTCCTCCCGTTTCTTTCATGGGATAAGGAAGAGCATTGGGCTCAGTGTCTGCAGAGCCTTCTCCTAGTATTTTATGGATTCCAACACAAGGAACAAGGCTTAGTCCCTGACGTAAGCGAAGACCATTGGGGATAGTTGATTGTGGAATTTGGACATCTAGTAACTAATAATAGAAAATGTAAGTTATATTATAGAGGCAGTAGGAAGTGAAGCTAGAATTTTGGACATGGTAGAAGACAATAAAATTGATGTTTAAGAAAGATGCTGCTTTTTTCATTCGTAGTGGTAAGATTAACACAATAAAAACAAAGAAACCTGGTGTTTGTGAGACAGGGCAGCAGGGCCCTGGGAAGGTGGAGGTGGACCTCGAAGGTACCCTGCCTCCCTTTGCCATTTTCAGTAGCTATGCACTTGCCATTGCTGTGGCGTTTCACAAGGTTGCTATTTGGCTCTTCTGTAGTGTTTACTGTACCTTTCTCTGAGTGAGTATCTAGAATGCATCCTTGAACTGGTCAGCACGGCTCTCCCTGTTTATAGGAAGGACTCAGAAAGGTAGGGATTTCCCTGGAGGGCGTGGTGGCAGGTGTGCCCCGGAGCCCGGGCCTGAGTGTTGACATCACCGAGTGCTGGTTTTCCCCAGCACCTGTTGTCTGTCCCAGCAAAGCCGGCCCCTAAACTCTGTTTCCTCCATGCTGCCTCCTGTTCTTTATCTACTTTCCTGCCAACCCCAGCAGATACAGGCAGTCTGAGGGCGATTTCTATGAGAGCAGCAAAAGGCTGGGTTGGGCCATAGGAAATGCTTCCTGGGCTGGGCTCTCAGCTTCCTAGTCAACCTTCCATCTTTCCTGTGGGACAGCGGGGCTCTGATCCGCTTCAGAAACCCCAGTACCAAAGTACCAAGCTGCCTCTCTCTGTGTGCAGCTTGCAAGCCAAACAAACAGCTCTGACGCACAACCAAATACGGACTGCATACCCCCTCCCTCTCTGCCCCCCCACCCACACACCAGGTAATTTATTCTTCTCTTTGCACTCAATTCCAATTCATTTTCTCCTTCCCGCCACTAACTGGTGGCCATTAAATCTTTTTCTGGCTTTCTTTTTCTGATTGACTTCATGGTTAAAAAGTAATCTAAGGTGTGCATTGATCCCCAGGCCTAGAAACCCAAACACCGCTATAGATTTTGTTTGCAGATACGAAGGTCATTACGAGATACGGTGAGAGAGTGATGAGTTCCTGGCTTCCCACTCTGAAAGGAAAAAACAGTTATACATTGACCACTCATTTCAGGACTCAAGTACACAGCATTGGAAAGTACCTTCTGGACTCAGTCCCAGTTCAAAGTTTAGTCATACTTTCAGGCTTTTCTCCCAAGATTTGGATGTTTTTTCTGACAAACACCTCCAGGAAGATATCAACAGGCATGACTTTTTGCATCCCAGGTTTTCAGCAACAGAGATCCAATAACTCAGAACCCAGGAGAAGAGAAAGAGGACCCCGGGGACAAAACCAAAAGCACAACTCTGCCATCCACGGAGACACTGAGCTGGAGTTCAGAATATTCTGAAATGTACGTGAAATGCGTGTTAAGAAATGTAAGCAGTGGCTCCTGGAACAGTGGTTCTTAAGCCTGAGTGTTCATCAGAGTCACCAGGAGGGCCTGTAAAAATGCGGGATGCAGGGCCATGCTCAGGGTGTCTGATCCTCGGGCCTGGGATCGGGGCTGAGAGTGTGACTTTCTGCCCCGTTCCCAGGCGATGATGATCTGTGTGTCTGCAGACCACACTTGAAGAACCACTGCACTAGATGTGTCTTGGTTAAGCTTAACTGAGTTCCATTTTTGTGTGGTTTCTTACAAAAGTCGCCCTGAGCAGTTTCCTGGTGTGTATGTACACATGACTGTGTTTTTGCTCCCAATTAAGGCAACAGTTATCCACATCCAACTCTTCAGATACCGAAAGCAGCAGACATAAACTCAGTTCTGGCCTGCTTCCCAAGCTGGCTGTTTCAGCAGAGGCAGAAGCCACTCCCTGCCCTGGAGACCTCCGTGAGGAACCAGAAAAGCCGGCCTTGCCTCCTGCTGAGTGTGCTCAGGAGGAGCCCGAGGTCACCACCCCAGCCAGCACCATCAGCAGCTCCACCCTGTCAGGTAAGCCCTGGATGTGGTGCCTGCCACCCAGACAAGATCCCAGGAGTGGCCATGGGTGCTGAGTCCTGGGGCTGGCCTAGCCAGGTGCGGATGATGGTATTTTATGCTACTAGACTCCAACTTCTTGGGCTTGGGGGATGAGCTCCTAAAAACTAAGGTCAGATGTCTCAGACCCTTCCTGAGTGCATGGCCATGCAGCAAACCCATTCTTGCTTCAAGTTGACCTGAGAGCCCCCCGCCTTAGCTTTCACAGCTGGGTTTCAGTGGGATCCTGTGGCGACAGTTGAACACACTAAGGAGACATGTCCTCTGTTGTGGGTGCGGGGGCATTCTCGTGGAGTTGCAGCTAACTCAGAGTTAGGAGTAAGGGACAGCATCAAATAGTCACATGGTCAAAATTCCCCTCAAAAATGTGTTCAGTCACCTGTAAGGTGTAGCAGAAAGCCAGTTTTCCCTCTTGTGTTGAAATGAGTGGTCGACGTGGAGCTGGTTTTTGTTAAGGGGCCAAACCAAATAATAATAACCTCTCCGCACTAGACCCTCGGCGAGTGCAGCAAGGCGCTTACCACCGTGGTTTCCGCAGATGTCTTCCTTCCATCTGGGGCTGAGAGGAGGGTCAGAAATACCCACACAGTTCAGACTGGTGTTTTCTGTGCCTCTGAAACAAGTCCACTGCTGGCCAAAGTTACCTTCCCGTCTCTGGGTAACTGGAGCAAGAAACGCCTGAGACAACTTCGATTGTTGGAGAGGCAGCCAAGGGGCTTGGCCCTTTTCTGTGGAAACATTTTATAATGTTACTTTGGTGTGAAGTGACCTTCCTGACAACAGGAATGGTATCTTCATGGTTTTTTTTAAATGCTCATTGTATCACAGATGCTTGCTGGCCCTTGATAATGGAGGTGTCCTCGTCAGGTCATCTGCCTTTCACTTCCCTTAGAGCAAGCCATTAAAGTGCATTTAAAATATTACTGGGTTTATAAAAATTTTATGCACAGCATAAATCCTTCTACAGAGCAATGTACATTTATGCTTTTTTAAAATAAAACATGAATATGGCTTAGGGTTACTATAGTAAGTGTTTTCTTTAAGCCATATTCAATGTTATTGATAACCGTGGATATCCCAAGATGGTTCATGAACATTTTTTAAACTAAATATTCGTAGTGTACAACTTTTAAAAATCGTTTTAAGACAACGAATTTCGTAGGCCAGGTTTACTTTAGCCTCATTAAACAGGTTGGCTCGCTCTTGCCTGACAGGGGAGACGCCAGGCTCACAGGCGCAGTTTTCGGGGCGAGGCTTATGCGCTGCCCTCCAGTGTGCTGGCCCCTGCAGTTTCCCCACACGTGGGAAACGCGTCTGCGTCATTTGTGGTCGTGGGGACTGCATCGGTGCTCATCCTTGGGAAAAAAAATGTGTGACTTGGGGTGGAGAACATACAGTGTAATATACAGTTAATGAATTATAGAATTGTACATCTGAATCCAACATAATTTTATTAACCAACATCACCCCAATAAATTCAATAAAAAGCTTTGGTTCTTTGGAAGAGCTTCATATATACTTATAGTTTATCATGGGGGAAACTAATGCTGGTTTTTCCTTTTCTCTCTTCATCTCCATTCTGTTTCCATTAGGATAATTCCACTTGTCCCAACTCTATAAAGCCAACAGACTGGCAATGTAGAGAGAGTGGAGAAACAACATAGTAATCTTGGATCCCTCACCATTTTTAGCTCATCTTGGTAATCAAATCAAATGTAGATACCTCAGTATTTTCTATTTCCACTTCCTAAGTTCTCTATCTGTCTTAGTTTCTTACTTCAAATGAAATATATTTACCTCCATTTCAAATTTATTTTTAATATGGTGAATTGTTGATGGTGTCTTAGCCTCTTTAGCCCACTCACTGTCAGAAAGTAGGAGGTAAAGGGAGGGGAATGGTGTCTATGGATTTGATAGATGACTTTCATAATTAAAAAAAAATCTGCCTAGGTCCTGCCATGCATTTTGATTAATAGATTTAAACCACCTTTCTTTCTGGCTCCCCCACACGCTCACTAAAAATAACCAAAGACCTCGGGGGCTGCACAGAATGGAGACATGTGCGGATTTGCTCCTAGCCAAGGGTAATTAAGAAATCTGAAAGCCGTGACTGTAGTAAAATTAAATTTGTTGATTTTTATATTGCTCCACCATCAAAAAGAAAGAACCCTTGACATTTCCAGAACATTAAGGTGACATTATCCACCCCTGGCAGAAAAGAAGCGTGTGCATATGTACAGTGCTACGGAACGAGACGCGGGGGGGAGGGGGGAGGGCTGGAAAGAGAACACTACGTATTCACTCCCTGGCATTTAGGGAAGTACAGCCTTATACCCGCTTCTCTTTTTTCATGACTGCATTGTATGTGAAAAAGGGAAAAGTAAAGTCATGAATTCTTAGGAACAGTGTTCACTTGCATCCAAAAAATTATTCATTGTAAAGAGATTCAGCTTTTCATTTTATACTTGTCAATGATCTTACCCAAACCAAGTTAGAAGGGAGAAGGGAATGTGTAACTTACCCAGAAGTAAGCTTGAGGTTTTTGATTTGTGAAGCAGTTTTTATCCAGTCCTTCAGCAATAGATCTTTCTTTGGAATGAATGGAATAGGTATGCTGTTCAGTGAGACTGAGTTGGGTATACAGAAAGATTGTTGGTATTGACCTTAGGATTGTCTTTGCAGGTCAGATGGGTGTCACTGGGAGCCTGTGAATCTTTTTCCACACCCACAGCACAGTTGATGGCCATAAATTGTGCTGTGCCCAGCCCCTCTCTCCCAGATCACAGGCTTCCCTTAGCTTGGACCCCCACCTAGAGTCTGCGCCACCTCCTGAGACCTGGGGCCAGACTCCAACTGTGCAGTCGAGTGGTGCATATATAGCAGTATGACAGAAATGTTAGTTAAGTCTAATTAAGCCTAACTCTTTCCAAGGCAAAGAATGTCCTGTGGTCAGCACTTTAAAATGTGCTGGCTGGTCTTTCAAAAGATCATTTATAATAGTATTAAATTCTCTGTATAGATTATACATCTCACGGTGATGATAGTGTAGATAATAAAGTACAGGCTTACAGCATTTAGGAGTAAAAATGAAATAAGCATTTGTTTTGAAAGAACAGATTTCACATCTGTGATTTTAAAAAGAAAGAAAAGGACTGATAGCCTGTGGAAGAAAGAGTAGCAGAAACCAACAGGGGCCACTCAGGTTCACTCCGGGGAACTCAGCGTGCCACTCTGCTCAGGAACGTTTGGCCTGTGCAGGCGCCACGTCAGTGACCGTTTCTGCGTCCTCCCACGTGGCTATATTCTCTTATGATCCTCTGCCGAAGGAAGTCCTAATTTTTTAACTAAAACTAACTTCCAGTTTATATTAAAAGTTAACATTAAAAATGAGGCAGGGCTGGCTTGGAGGGGAAGGGATCTTCTCACTGATGCAGTATCTTTAGGGCAGATCAGCATATAACAACACGCTGTCTAGATTAAAAGCCAGGAAGACGTAGCAAGCCACTGAGTAACATGGCCAGTTCCACCCTTTGTCTTGTCCTGTGGAATGTACAAGGAGCTTAGAGTGAAAGGTGTGAGAAGTCAAAGGAGACACTTTAGGTGCTTTTCTGCAAGCTACATACCTAAGCCTGGTGTGAGGTGTGTACTAGGAAGATGGCTTACATCAACGGGAGGTGACTAACTGACGTCTGTAGATCAGAAAGCACTATTAACAGCATTCCCAGTGACGATCGTTGTCAGCAGAGGGGAGTACACAGTATGTGGTCGCATTGTTCATAAGATGATATGTGCTTCACGGCATGGTGGAGTAGGGGGAGAGCTGTCTGTGCCGGTGTTGTAAAATGTGCGTTCTAGAAAGTGATTACTCTATGCAAATGGAGTCATTGACTGAAAGTTGGCAGACTTAGTATACAAGTAGAAGACACCTGAATGGACACCTCTTTCATCTCTCTTCCTCCACGCCACTTTCTCAAATGAGTCATGTATTTTTGATGTTCGCCGACACCGTCAGATCAAAAGCCATGTGGGAGTGTGTTTCCCAGTGTTTGTCCTTCCTTCTCTCTCTTACCCTTTTTCCTCCTCTCCTACCCCACATTTTCTTGAATGTGTTTATCCCTTCTTCTTTGAACAGTTGGCAGTTTTTCAGAGCACTTGGATCAGATAAATGGACGGAACGAGTGTGTGGACAGTACAGATAACTCCTCAAAGCCATCCAGTGAACCCGCTTCTCACATGGCTCGGCAGCGCTTAGAAAGCACAGAAAAAAAGAAAATCTCGGGGAAAGTCACAAAGTCCCTCTCTGCCAGTGCCCTGTCCCTCATGATCCCAGGAGGTAGAGAGACATCTACTCGCATGAAACTGTGTGGTTTGTGCATGTGGCCTGTCTGTCCCCCTCCCGCAGTGTGGAAGGCTGGCTGAAGTCCAAGATTGCCTGAGGCAACAAGGAAGGGGTCCCAGCCCAGCTCTCCGGAGCTTTTCCCTGCGGGAGCCCCAGCCCCCAGGGAGCTCATGTGGCTCGTTCCCTCTCACTTCTTTCTGCATCAGGAGACGAGGCAGCCTTCCTTCCCACAAAGCCATGTTTCTTTTGTTTTCTTTCCTTTTCCTTTTCCCCTCTTCAAAGTGAAGTGATATATTTCCCTCCTGAATAATTTTTCTTCCCTACACTGTGTATCATTTATGTACTTTATAGAGCTGTTCACAACATCTGTCTTGGAAAGCTAAGTATAGTTTTTCTCATCTAATTAATGAGGAAATAGACACAGAAAAAGTAAGTTTTCATTTCTGGGGATGCAGAGAGTCACAGACAGCACTGGCATTTTAAGTTTTCCCAGCCCTGTCTGTTGAGCTATGCTTCCTCCTACTGGCAGTCAAGTCATTTTCTGGCCTATATTAGCAAACTGGGCTTCATTATGGTTGTGTTGAATCTCAGTATTTTTCCACAGCCTGATTTTGCCTCTAGCCATCACTAAGTCTGTAGTAATGCCATGGGTGGAGATGAAGTACACACCTCCTGGTGGTGGTTGTGGCTTATCACTCAAGTGAGGGCAATAGAATGGAACTGGCAATTGAATTATATTACAGATGATTTGCATTTGGAAGAATCCAGACCATGTACAAAAGGATTGTTTACATTTTTGAAATTTCAAGTTTGGACAGAAAGAAACTGGATATGAACAAATGCTTACTTAGGGGTAGCACTCTGCCATATTCTGTTTCTAGGCAGCATCCCATTTAGCGCCATAAAACAAACACCTGTCTCCCTGGTGTAAGTGCCTGTTCATACCGAGGGCAATGGCCCCAGGGCAGCTGTATCAGGAAGGTAAGTGCGCCTTGTGGTCCAGTCCACCTTGAAAGCTGGCGAGAAAGCCCACATCTTGGTAAAGTGGGACAGTCATTCAGTCTGGAGAGAAAAACTATCACGAGGTAACCAGGGCCTGGCTTTTCAGCAATTTGGATGTGTGTGTCCACCCTGCCCTCTTCTTGCTTGCATGTTTTGAAGTCGTTTGCCCACCAGCGTATGGCTTTTCACCTGGCCTCGTGATGAGACAGAAGGTAGCCAGCAAAAGAGCACCAGGATGCCCCGTGAGGTCGGAGAGTGGAGGGGCACGGACAGTGACCTGTGCTGCTCACTGTGAAAGGGCGTATGGGCACGTGCCGCCTCCTGTGGCCGCGTGGCTGCTCACCACACCGGTGACTCCACCATGCTGGCATTTCGGAGCCTGGCTCTGCCTGAGCTCACACCGAAACCTCAGCATCTCATGTAGGTTCCTCTTGTTCTCAAACACACACACACACAGTTTCACATGACCAGTGAAAATCTGTTTAGATTCACATAGCTGGACCATTGATATGAATGCCAAACTAAAAGGTATTTGCTTATATAACAAGCAAAACTGAGTTAAGAATTGGTGTTTTGGAATGTGAACTGAGTTCCTCTTAAAATTTATGTATTTCACCTGCATTATCCTCTCAAAAACCTTATCAGAAATGCAGGTAATACACGAAGAGAATAACTTATAACCATAGTACTAAGGAGTGATTCTTTTATAAAGAAATCGCCATTTCAGTGCCTTCTTGATCCAGTTTTTTTTAATTAGCAGTAGTTCAATAGTAATGTAAAAAGCAGCTGGTAAATTGAAACACTTTTTGGTCAGGGGTGTTTGAAAAGGACCATGTTAAAGTTGTGAAGGGCACAATTTGGAGCCTGAGAATCTCTTCCTACAGTCCATACACTGTTCTCTGTGGGAGTGGACTCGAAATTCATGCGGCTATGATTTGTTTCTTTAATTAACATACAATGTGTTAAATAATATCATAGCCAGATAGTAGCTAAGTTTTATGTGTGTTTTAATTAGCAGAGAGAACTAAGAAAGTATAACTTCAGATTATTAAATGAAAGCTAATTAAAATAGAGACACTTTTTTTTTAAGATTTTATTTATTTTCAGAGAGAGGAGAAGGGAGGGAGAAACAGCAATGTATGGTTGCTTCTCATATGGTCCTCACTGGGGACCTGGCCCGCAACCCAGGCATGTGCCCCGACTGGGAATCGAACCGGGACCCTCTGGTTCCCAGCCCGTGCTCAATCCACTAAACTACACCAGCCGGGCAAAATAGAGACACTTTTGAAGTTTCCTTGACAGGCTTCTATTTTGAAATTCATACCACTTACCAATAGAAATATTTTTATATTATTTCTTATTTATTTTTTTTATTAGACATGGAATGAATTCGTTTTGCCACCGTGCTCCTGATCCCAGCAGGGCTGACGCGGTGAGGGCCGGCGCATGTGCGTCAGGGTGACTGGGATTCGTTCTGACGCCTGGCTTCTGTGTTGCAGATATGTTCGCTGTTTCTCCACTGGGAAGTCCAATGTCGCCCCACTCCCTGTCCTCGGACCCTTCTTCCTCACGGGACTCCTCCCCCAGCCGGGACTCCTCAGCGGCCTCCGCCAGTCCCCACCAGCCCGTGGTCATCCACAGCTCAGGGAAGAACTACGGCTTCACCATCCGAGCCATCCGGGTGTACGTGGGTGACAGTGACATCTACACGGTGCACCATATCGTCTGGGTAAGCCCAGCAGTCTTTCAACCCTGCTACTCTTCACCCCCAGCCAAACTGGGAAATGGATGAGTTGGCTGAGGCGGAGTTTAGAGCAGATGTATTTTCTGTGGAGCAGGCATTTGGCGCCCATTCCGCTTTCCATTAGTGCTCCTTCCCTTTCTCTATATGGTAGAATTGAATTTAGCAATAACTACTCCTTTCTCATAGTTTCTGTCCAGATTTCACATTTGATTGCTCACCCTTTGCATCAAGCTGGTAGAAAGAGTCAGAGATAGTCCCATTTCCATCCTTCTTTTTTAAAACTAGCCTTCTTTAAAAAAAAACTCCCTTCTCAAATCATCTGAAACTTTTTTTAAGGAACCATAGGAATTACCCTATTTTAGGATGATGACAATAGAAATAGTAACCTTTTGATTTCCTCTTAGGAGCTTAGGGTCATTTGCTAATTAACTCAGAGTGGGCTGCCCCTAGAAACAGTAGGCATTAGTGTTGCCATTTGTTCGCTTACAAATATATCCTCCCCTCTTGGACTTTAGAATGTGGAAGAAGGAAGTCCAGCATACCAGGCAGGACTGAAGGCTGGGGACCTGATCACACACATCAATGGAGAGCCAGTGCATGGCCTTGTCCACACGGAAGTAATCGAGCTCTTGCTAAAGGTATTGTCTCTTTCATGGCCTGACCGCACAGGTGAGGCACGGAGCCGGTGCCAGGGTTCTATGCCTGCGCTCCAGAGTCCTCTGGCACACCAGGCTCATCGCTGGGAACGTATTCAGTAGTCTCAGGTTTACTGTTCAAGACAAAAAGATATGACTTCTCTGGTTTTATATCTTGAAAAACATATCTGGATGTCTGCATAACTACTTCCTAATTTAATTTTGCTTCTTGTTCTAAATTACAAATATTAAGAGTTCTTCTTGTTTGATGTACTTCACCAAGGAAAATCTTTTTGGAAATCAGCTAAAGGTGATTGTCTTTGGGAATTTAGGAGGTTTTATTGTAGTATAGCAGAAGACAAAGTGCTATTGAACCGTGGGTCTGAGCCGAAAGTGCAGTCTGAGAGTTGGATTCCCTTGGAGAGATGGGGTTGTGAACAGGAACACGTATGCAGTGAGTTATAAAAAGAGGCAATAATGGAAGAAGGGGTCTGGCCATCATTAACCTCCTCCCATACAAATGGCTTTGAATAGAGATTAACTGCTATTTGAAACGTAAGCTGAATAAAGCCTAGGGAGTAAGAAGATCACAGGAAGCGTGAAAACAGTGGAAAAAGAGAATCTTACACTGATCCTCTCAGTTTTGAAGTTATTTGTTTTACCACCTGCTCATTCTATAATATAGTTATAGCTCCAAATGGATCTGAGTAAAACAAATAAAGATGAATTTGAGCTTGATATTACTTCTTTTTTTTTCAGGAGAAGAAAGACTACCTTTTCTGAGATTAGAAATGCAGTGTCTCTGGTGGGAGGACTGTTCTACAGATCAGTAGATTGGGGGGTGACCTCTCACTCCGTGAGCCCTGGAAGGGGCTACCCGACACAGGAGTGAGTCCGAGCTTAGATAACCTGAGGCCTGTTGAGAGACCAAGTGCATGCTCGTATATGTCATTTAAATAACGTGCGTTCAGCCCATTTCTAGAGCGCTGGCTCGGAGGCAGGGACCATAGCAGACATCAGTAACACGGGAATTAAGATAGAGTCCTTGCCCCCAAGACGTACGGAAGATGTAGAAGCTGTATAAACAGATAAAATGCCACGAACTTAATTATCCAGGACTGTAGCAGAGGGAGGAATTCCACACTTTCGGAGAAAACGTTCAATGCATGGGAAGAGGCATCACAGGGAAATGGTGTTTAACTGGAACCTGAAAGAAAATGAGCAATTCAGGAGGTACTGCAAGGAAGTGGGTATGGAAAGCCTTTCAAAAGTAGTTCAGTTAAGTGACTTTTTTCTTCCTTCTCTGTCATTCCTCCAGCCAACACAAGAGAGTCCTCCAAAGATTCTGAGTCTGGCCTGGGTTCTGAGAGTAGTGATAGCAAGTCTGTTCTAAGGTCCGGTGTGAAGTAGCAGACTAGAAAAGTTCTTGCCATTGACTAATTCACAGCTCTAATGAGATTTTGGCCTTGGGCTTGGGGCGGGGTGTGCTGTCCTCCATACTCAGGTTGTTCCTCTAACTGCAGACAGTTTTCTCACAAATAAATGCTATTCATCAGCAGATGGCTGGGGCTAAATGTCAAGAGAACTGTCATAGGCAGGGGTGGAAGTTAGCTTATGGTCACGCTGAACACGTAGCAAACCTGCTGGCGGTCCTGCGGGAGCGATGCAGAACTACCATGAAAACTTCCCGTGTAGTCCCGGCATTCACCCTGATCCTGGTGTATAGGTGGGCGCTCGTAGATGTTCGTGGAGTTGAGGTGAGGGATGGGGATGTCCTTTGCTTTCTGTCCAGACGTTATCACGGGAGGAGCCAAGTGCCACACAACTGCTTATCTTGTGTCTTGACTCCTGTCTCACTGTACATGCCATTCAGTTTGGTAATAAAAGCCTTAAGATGCATGGACTCAGTTAACACTTTTGCAATGTGGCTACTGAGTGGAAATGTGCCTCTTCTGGTAGCTCCCTGGATATAGGTTCACTTAGCATCTATCTATGATAATATTCTTTGTCCACTGACATAGAACAACTCCCTCTAAGTGTCCAAGAAATGGGAGACAGAGAACGGTTGCCGAGTTTGAGATCCTGTAGCTGTGAGATCCCTTGATAGGAATCCAGAACTCCCCAAGACAAAATTCAAGGAGAAACACAAAGACTCATATGTCTGACTGCCTGCTGCCCTCACAGTGCCCAGGGGTGCCCCATTGCTGGCTCACAGATAGACTCTTTGTAAGGGCTTGGAAGTGGGTTTTGTTTTTTGGTTTTTTTTGTTTGTTTGTTTGGGGAGAGTTTGTCCCTCCATCTTCTATATCCAATATATGAGCCTCCCGGTGGGTTAGGGACTGCAAAGGTAGGCAGACAGAGGTGCTGTCTATCTCTACAAAGCTCCTTGAGCTTTTCTAGGAGCTCACTTTGACCCTTCGTTTTGGTAAGAAATCTGTGTTTTTATAGGCGCACTTCTTTTAGGTGTTGTCAGTCCTACTAGATTGTTGCCTTATGTCGGCATCAGCAGTTACAGGAAGGTCAAGGGGATTTTTCTCATTCTGTGTAACAGCACTGTGTTATATGCTCCTGCCGCAGCATATCTTTACATCATTTCATATTTCTGCTCTGACAATCAGGAGAAGAAATAATAAACTGAAATATGTATCTTGGAGAGATATATTTATTTATTTATCTAGAAAATAGGCATTTATTTTACTGAGGTATGGTTGGCCATTTTCATAATTTATTTTATAAAGTATTCTAATATGATTTTGGATTTTAAAACCCCTCTTCCTGCCCCTGTGAAATTTGAATGTACATTTCTCCTAAAGGTCTCCGGCAAGGGGCAAGGTCTCTCGGCAGAATCAAACGACCTATTAGTAACACGATCCCCCTTTACGTCATCTGGCTGCAGAGCGCGTTCCTTTGTGCACCTGGGCCCGGCGTCCCTTACATGGCGTAGGCGCGCCGTGGTGGAGAGCCGTTGGCAGCTTCCAGTGCCCTGGCGTGCTCTGTCGCAGACCCAAGCAGGGCATCCTGCCTCTTGTTCATAAAGGAGGCACTCAAGAGAAGCAACCAGTGTAATGAAACAAAGAGAATACAAGGGATTTCATTATCTTCCCAGTGAACTGTGTAATCATGCAGCTTTCTTTTAAATTCACCCAGCGGTCTTCTGCAGTGTGTAAAGTGACTGGCATCAACACCGGGCTCCTACGTGCCGCCACTGGTCGGACATCAGGGTGTTCTCCAGTGCTGTTTACATGACCTTTTATACTTCAAACCCCTTTACGAGATCTCGTGGCAGCCTTAGAAAAAGAAGGAAGAGCAATCACTTAGGGACGCGTGTATACATGTAGAAATACATGCACAGTACTTATGCGTCATCTGGATTGTGAATGTAGTAAGCTATCCCATGTTTGTCCATGGCTTCAGTGTACTGGTGGATAGAGAACATACTGACCTAGTCTTATGCCCTGCTCACAGGATAACCTGCCTGGCTGAGCCTCTCTCTCTAATCCAGGAAACTCTCTATTCACCCACGTTGCTTTCTTAGGATATCATTAGTTTAAGTCCCCAATGCATAAGAGAAGCCCTAAAACTTCATCAGCCCCTGCTTCAAAAACTTCATTTCCTTGAACTGTGGGGAACATCTGGATACTAAAGTGGGGACTGGCAAGTAGCCTGACTATTACCACCCTCACACAATTGCTGAGCTCCAAAATGTGCAGAGCTTTGCGCTAGGTACTGCGAGGGTCCCACAAAAAATGACACATAAGAGGAATAAGCCCTGGCCAGGTAACTCAGTTGGTTAGAATGTCATCTCAATACACCAAGTTTGTGGGTTCGATCTCCTATCAGGGCACATGCAAGAATCAACCAATGAATGCATAAATAAGTGGAACAGCAATTCAGTGTTTTTCTCTCTCTCTCTCAAAACCAATAAATAAAAAATTAAGAGTAATAAGAAATAGAGAGTGCTTTCCATGAATATGCTCTAGTAATCCTCACGCCCTGGGAGGTAGGAACTATGAATATAAATGCCCCATCTTACAGATGAAGAGATCACAGCAGGGAGAAGCTGGCCATGCAGCCCCAGCGTGTCTGCTAGGAAGGAGCAGAGGAGGGTTTGCACCCTGCAGTGTGGACACAGAGACTGTGCTTTGAAGCGCTACACCAGAGTGCTCATACAGTTGGTTCTCTGATTGCCGGTAACTTACCATCTGATGTTCACGGGGCAAGACTGGCAATTCCAGGCTACCATCGAAGTGTTAAACGTAATTAGCAGACTGCACACATGGCCCAAGTTCTGAAGGAGCAATGGCCTCCCACCAAGGTGGACAGATGTGGGAAGTGAGGGGTCACTGTGCAGGCTTGTGAGGGCTGGCATTAGTACATGGGATGGGGAGGCAGGGCAGTGCACGCAAAACGAAGAGAGTGTATTATAGAAACAAGGGCAGGAGAGCCCAAAGTAAAGCTGTGTGGCTGGAGCGCAGGTTCAGAACGGAGATGGAGTGTGCAAGGGGGTGGGGCTGGGTTGTGGAGGGTATGAATTAGGGCAAAGGAGAGTGCCATTCCCCGTGTGTGTTTTGCAGAGAAAAAATTGTGGAAACAGTCTGGATCAAGAGGTACTCAAGGCCAGTGGATAACTAACGTGGAGCCAGATTAAGACAACTGATCGGATAGACCAACTTCCACTGTTGTGTTCAGTTCGGCCAGCTTAAAATCATCTCCCTTCCACCGTGCACTAATAACGCAATTTAGTGAAAGAGAACTAACTGAACATTTAACACACTGCTGGCCCGGTTTTTTTTTGTTGTTGTTGTTGTTATTTTTAAACAAGTGTCACAGACTCTCCAATAAGAGGTTGCTTATTCTCTCAAAGAATGTACTGAGGATAAACCCGCCCAGTAGCCACATTATGCCAGGTTTAGGCAGCACTCGCTGTAGCCGATGGATCCACCAGGTGGCAGGCTTCCTGCTTCCGTCCTATTCTCTGTAAAGTTGTCTTCCAGTCATTTATCAGTTTTGCAGCCATTGATGTTTCTAACCAAATTTTGGTGCTCAGCATCTTTTGTGTCTGTATTTGCCCTTAGGTGCATTATCTCTTGTGTTTCTATACGTTGAAACAAGAAAAAGAAAACTGGATTTGGTTTTTATAGGCAAAGTGGGTGTTTGGACAGAGTCTAGCGATGTGCTCTGATTTAGCATTCCTGATTGTTACTATTTTCTGACAGATGTTCAGCATTTATATTATATTCATTTTATAAAATGTTTCTGATATTTTTATATCTTCTTAACTTCTTCCTGACAATCTGAAACTTCAAGTGTTCCTCTGGTCAGTCAGTGCCTGGCTTGCCCGCCACTGCTCTTCCTTGAGCACAAGCCGTGGGCTCTGCTGGGAACCAGAGGAGCAGAGGGGCCAGGGCCTGCCCCACGCAGACGGAGCCGGCAGTGGGAGTGAGGGCAGGACAGCCGGGTTTGGGCTCTTCCGCTGGGCGCTGTGACCCTGGAAAGAAAGAGGCTCGGAGCCTCTGAACCTGTTTTCCTTATCTATCATAATGCAAGGATGCACAACAATCCCTTTGTACCTCATGTGGTTGTGAAAAATAGCTCTCATGACCTGGTCGTGGGAACAAAGTGAACAAGTATATGTGATACTTTAATATGTATACTGCACTTTTAAAGTACTGGATGGCCTTGCTGTCCTCTTATAGACAGAGATACAAGAGTCAGCATTGGTATGTCAGCAAAGGGCAGACTGGAATCAGACTCGGGTAGCTCCCGTGACAGGACACCCCCGCCCAGTGATCGCCGTGGCCCCACGTGTCCACGCTGCTCGTGAATGTGGGAAAGGCTGAGAGACTTCAGGGGAAGATAAGCTCTAGCCACCGCGTTTGCTGCCCTTTTCCTCCACCTAAGGCGTAGGGAAAACTAAAATTTTAGTATGGCTTCACTCAGTTGGTGAAGAGAAGGAAGACCACATTCCCAACGACCTGTATCGGTGGGCCTTTCAGACTTACAAGAATTCTCCACTTAACTCTAAATAGAATGTCAGTCTCTCCAGACTATTGTTATTAAGTTTATTTTCTAAAGTTCTGGCATTTGTATATAAAAAAAATATAATTTATTCTTTCACAATGAAAAATAAATTTTCTTCTCTTGTTCATATTTAAATGCATGTCCCTAAACTATTTTTATAATTATGACATTAGGTATGAGGTTATATACTCTTAAATATATAAAGAACTCTAAAATCAGCAATAAAGTACTGAGATTTTCAGATACTAAATTAGATATAACACATGAACAAAGCATTCCCTAAAGAAATACAAATAAACAAAATCTGTGAGACAGCATTCATCCTGTTAATTGCCAAAGAATGAAAATCAAAACTTGATATAACTTTATTTTATAAGATTGGTAATTTGTCAAGTGTTATTAAGTTCTGACAAGCCTGTGGTAAGACAGGTACTCGTGTGGCTTGCAGGAGTGTAAACTGACATAAACTGGGAAATACTGCATCAGCATGTACCGACAGTCTTTCTAAAGTCCAGGCAGACCCTTCCTTTGATTCAGACCCTTCCGTTGACCCTAATCTAAAAAGACTGTCAGAGGTTAGGACAGTGATACACAGGCGAAGATATTTATTTCAACTCTTATAAGAATTGAAAAGTAGGAAACAGTAGCAGTCGGGAAATAGTTAAGTTTTGATCCACCCATCTCATGTAATATTATCATACAGTCAATTAAAATATGTTCTGAAGGAACATTCAGTGATGAAGGGAAAGGTTTTCAAAGTTATACGATGTGAAATGAAGAAACAACATAAAACTAAATATTAGATTAATTTAAAATTAAAGTTATGTATGAAGTATGTCTATTTGTATATGCATAATTTATACTTACTTGAAAATATCCTGAAATATCACCAGTGTTAGCTAGGTGGTTGGCTTCTTGATGATGATTATTTTTTTATTTATACTTTCTATTTTCTTCTTACAATGGCTGTATTACTTCCCAGATTGGGGTACAGAGTAGATGGTACCATGGAAACAGTCAATCCTTTTTCAGTTTTCTTCTTAACGACACATTGCTTAGGACCACCTAGAGCTGAATTGCTAGGTATCTTTCAGGCCTAGGCATTTTATTTTTATTTATTTATTTTTTAGATTAATTTTTTTAGAGAGAGGGGAAGGGAGGGAGAAAGAGAAGAAGAGAAAGATCGATTGGTTGTCTCACACGCTCCCAACTGGGCACCTGACCCACAACCCAGGCATGTGCCCGGACTGGGAATCGAACTGCGGCCCTTTCGGTTCGAGGTCAGCACGCAGGCCACTGAGCCACGCTGGCCTGGGCACAGGCCTCGGCTCTGTCAGAGGCCCTCTCCTGCTCTGGCCGGCGAGGCCCGGTTGTTGGAGCATCGTGTAGAGATGCCAAAAGGTCACAGGCAATGGTTCTTTCCCACATCGATGTTTCTCTCTTTCCCTCCCTTCCCTTTTCTCTAAAATCGATAAATGTGTCCACAGGTGAGGATTAAAAAATATAAATTAATTTAAAAAAATAAAAGTTTTTACACTTCTCGTTTTTTCGAGGTCATCAGGGCCATTTTTTACTTTAAAATAACATTTCTCCCCTGGTTATTAAGAAATTCAGAAGAGATGATTGATGCTGGAATAAAGGGGATCAGTCCTGCCCAGGTGGGACCCTGTTCTCCAGTCCAGCTCAGGGCCTGCCCCGCAAACCCCGGCCCCAGGACTGAGGGAAAGGGCACAGAACTGCCCAGAATTGCCTCACCTCACGGGACCTGGTGGAAGGAGGGCTGTTTCATCCTCACTGGCATAAACTTTCCAGTTCAGCAAACTGACAGGTTTTATGGTGACAGGAAAGGAAACTTTGAAAATAATGAAAAATAAAAGTCTCATTCAATTTTGATACTCTTTGATTTCTAGGTCAAAGGAAAAACACAAACATGAGAAAAAAGAAAAATAAATCAACCAAGGAGGCAGCCCCTGGGCACATTATTGGTGCCTGATACATATGGATGAAGCTCACTGTTATTTATAGCGCCTTTCCACGTGCCGCACGGGGTGCAGGAGGCTTTCACAGCTCCGTTCCGAGTGTGCGCCTCCGAGGACCCCCATGAGACGGGGGGTTCTGCTGTCACACAGCACAGGACATCCAGGCCCAGGGAGGGGACGCAGCCTGCCCAAGTCCCAGAGCCTGCCTTCTTAAAGAAACCTTACATTTCACTGCACTCGCTCTGTGTTCTCCAGGACTTCACTGCGGAAAGGCTTATTCAGCAATGGGAGCCCCTTGGTGTGTGTATCCTCGTGCGCCTCTGTCTTTGGTGCTCCTGGCTCTGTTCTGACCTTGTTTCGTTACAGCATGGCCCTTTAATTCCATTTTGTGTGTTTTTTATAGAGTGGGAATAAGGTGTCCATCACTACTACCCCATTTGAAAACACATCCATCAAAACGGGACCAGCCAGGAGAAACAGCTATAAGAGCCGGATGGTGAGGCGGAGCAAGAAGTCTAAGAAGAAAGAAAGTCTAGAAAGGTTAGTTAAAACAGTGTTCTTTGCGAATTTAGTGGGGCACCCATGTTGGAGGAAAGTTACCCCCTACCTAATTTAAATGTTTGTATACGAGAGATTCTGTGTGGTGGTTCATATATATTTATACACGAAGGTTCATGTTCAGGGAAGTGTCATTTTTCACTGTGAAAAGGTTTGCATAGTTACATTGTAGAACCCAGGTTGCTGTCTCATGTGTGAGAACTGAAAAAGCCCTTTGGTGTTTCTTAAGCCTCTAGACTTTACTTCATTTGAGTTGAATTTGTGGAACTGAATCTTCAAGCAGTTTTTAACATTAAATTTACATTTAATAATGTCCTTGACTTGATCGAAAACCAGTTGGCATATTCAAGCGCCAGATATTCTGAAATAACTATATCTCAAAAGCATCCAGATAAATCTGGAAATAAAAGGGCTTTGTTTTCGTGACTCAGAACCTAGCCAGGTTCCCCATTGGCTATCTGAGAGGCAGCATGAATATCTTCTGTGCGAGACGCTGGCGAGATGTGGTGTGTGTTTCCAAGGGGACAGGTCTTCCCGGGCAGCAGTCCGGATGTGCTCCCTCCCCGATGCCTCAGCCTCTCTCCTTTACCCACTGGGATCGGATGCGCAATCCCGTTAAGAGGAGTTTTGATGATAACAAATGTAAAAGGAATGCTCCTCAACTCCAGGAAAGACCAAGTTACACAAAAAAGGAAGTAGAATTATGCTTTCCACGGCGTAGCTGTCAGTGATATTTGTAACATAAAGAACACACCAGCCTTTTCCTCTGACCAGACGTTTTTGTTGGGCTCTGTTGGAATGGAAAAGGAAACGTGTGTTTGGTCAGAGGTGGGAAGGGTTGTGTAAGAGCTTAATTCTCACCTTCTGTGGTAGGACGTCAACAGGTAATTTCTGAAACTGAAAATCTAAAAAGTAATGTAAGCACGTTGCTCAGCGACACGCAGACGGATGGAAGGAGACTCACACCCTGTCTCTGGGGTGTGGGCAGAAAGAGGCACAGGAGGGGAGTTGTTATTTCACATTGTAAGTTTATAAAACTGTTTGGCTTTTAAACCCAAGGGCATTTGTTACCTTTATTAAAAATCACACACACAGAGAACACACATTTTGAGATTGTTCTTTTTTCCGATGTGTGCTTTGTACGTTGTTTGGTCTGTCAGCCATACAAAGCACACCGTTTCACTGTTTGCTGACACTCACCGGGGGTGGGCCAGGCTTGCCTGACGGCAAAGGGACTCTGTACAGCCACCTGGCTTCTCAGCCATCTGAAGCGGAGCCTTATGCTTTAAGACGTGCTTGTTGAACACTAAACACACATTTGCTTCTGCTGCAGCACGGTGTCTGGTGCCCCGCTGATAGGATAATCTTCTGTTCACCTTTCCCAGCTTTTCTATGTAAATGCACACTCTGCATTGTCATTAGGAGTATTCAGGAGCCCACAATGGAATGAGCACAGCGCACAGCCCCTCACAGATAAAGCCTCTGCCTGGTGCATCACCATGAAAGAATTCTGTATCCCAGATGATTTTTCTTCCGGAGATTTACTTTATATTATCTCATAACGAAATTGTGTCAGTATCTGGGGGTACATACTCAGAAGCTTTCAGGCAAAAAACACCCTTTTCATAAACCTGACAGATAAATAAGTGAATAAATGTAATGTATACTTAGTACACTTTATATATATTTATTATTTTCCCAGCTCTTCTTAAAGTGTTTGGAATTGAGTAAGCTTCCATGGTATACTATCGTCCTTTCTTAGTCATAAAAATATCATTAATATAAAATTGAGATTCTGCCTTGGCTGGTGTGGTTCAGTGGATTGAGTGCCAGTCTGCAAACTGAAAGGTCACCGGTTTGATTCCCAGTCAGGGCACATGCCTGGGCTGTGGGCCAGGTCCCCAGTTGGGGGCGTGCAAAAGGCAACCAAATGATGTATCTCTCTCACATTGATGTTTCTCTCCCTCTCTTTTTCCCTTTCTTCCCTTCTCTCTAAATAAATAAAATCTTTTAAAAGTAGAATCCTACTCTTTAATAGCATCTGCCATCATACCACCATCTCTGGCCCAGGGGTATGAGCAGAATACACGGGTATTATGGGGAGGCAGGAGCAGCTCCAAACACAGAATCCGATCCTTTTTCTCTTGTTTGCACTGTAGGAGGAGATCCCTTTTCAAAAAACTGGCTAAGCAGCCTTCTCCGTTACTCCACACCAGCCGAAGTTTCTCCTGCTTGAACCGATCACTGTCATCTGGGGAGAGCCTCCCGGGGTCCCCCACTCACAGCCTGTCTCCCCGATCTCCCACACCCAGCTATCGCTCCACCCCCGACTTCCCATCTGGTGAGTGAGTCTCCTGGCGAGGACAGCAACGGAGAGTTGAGAGGAAGTCAAAGTCATCTTCTTAGATCCTGAAATACTGAGGATTATTCCAGCTTGGAGGTCCTAAGATAGAGCAATGGGGATCATTAAAATTAGACAGAAACTATTGGGTTAAAACTGAATGTTAGGGAGGTTTATCAGAAAAGCATTCATTCATTAGAGTTGGATGCTGAGACAGATTGCTGACCTTGACCTGACCTGACCTGAAACAGTTTGGGCTGGAGGGTGGAGAGGAGAGGGAAGTTGGACATTGCTCACAGTGCTGTTTTCCACCCCCAGGTACTAACTCCTCCCAGAGCAGCTCCCCAAGTTCCAGTGCCCCCAACTCCCCGGCGGGGTCAGGACACATCCGGCCCAGCACTCTCCATGGCCTGGCCCCCAAACTCAGTGGACAGCGATACCGGTCCGGAAGGCGTAAGTCAGCCGGCAGCATCCCGCTTTCCCCGCTGGCCCGCACACCCTCTCCAACCCCACAGCCCACCTCCCCACAGCGGTCTCCGTCACCTCTGCTGGGACATTCACTCGGCAATTCCAAGATTGCTCAAGCCTTCCCCAGCAAAATGCACTCCCCTCCCACCATCGTCAGGCACATCGTGAGGCCCAAGAGTGCCGAGCCCCCTCGGTCCCCCCTGCTGAAACGCGTGCAGTCGGAGGAGAAGCTCTCTCCCTCCTATGGCAGTGACAAGAAGCACCTGTGTTCCCGCAAGCACAGCCTGGAGGTGACCCAGGAGGAGGTACAGCGGGAGCAGTCCCAGCGGGAAGTGACCTTGCAGAGCCTGGAAGAGAACGCGTGTGATGCTCCTGCCCTCAGCCGGGCCAGGCCCGTGGAGCAGGGCTGCCTGAAGCGCCCCGTCTCCCGGAAGCTGGGCAGGCAGGAGTCTGTGGACGAGCTGGACCGCGAGAAACTGAAGACCAAGGCGGTGGTGAAGAAACCAGATGGCTTCCCAGAGAAGCAAGAACCCCACCAGAAATCCCACGGACTTGGGACTGATTTGGAAAACCACTCTACTTTGAGGTTAGAAGAGAGAGAGAAGAAAAAACATCCAAAGTCTTTAGAAAGGTCAACTCATTTTGAAAACAAAGCAGCCGTGCCCGAGACACAGTCCATGGGCAGCCTGCTGAAGGATGCTCTGCACAAACAGGCCAGCGCGCGGGCCAGCGAGGCTGTGACCTCGGACGGGGCAGCAGCCGGCTGTGGCCAGGCACTCGGGGACCACAGCCAGGGCACCAGTGACTTCAAACGAGCCCCTGCTCCCAGCTCCCTTCAAGATGGTCTCTGTCACCCCACTGACAGGCCCACCCCCGGAAAGGGTGACCACATGGAGAAGGCCCCCCAGGCCAAGGAGTGTCTCCGCTGTGACAAGTTAGACAGCAAGCTGGCCAACATCGATTACCTCCGAAAGAAAATGTCCCTTGAAGACAAAGATGAAAACCTCTGTCCTGTGCTCAAGCCCAAGATGACACCTGGTGCCCATGAGTGCCTGCCAGGGAGCCCAGCCTGGCCTGTGGGCGGGCAGCAGGAGACCCCGCTGGCCTCCGAGAGCCGCGCGTTCGTGAGCAGCGCCCACACAACTCAGATGAGTGGAGTGTCTTTCGTCCCTCTCAAGGCCGTAGCTGTCCGGGTGGACGGGGGTGCAGAGAAGCCGGGTTTGATTGCTCCTGAGTCACCTGTTCGGAAAAGCCCTTCTGAGTACAAGCTGGAAGGCAGGTCTGTGTCGTGCCTGAAGCCAATTGAGGGCACTTTGGACATCGCTCTTCTGTCTGGACCTCAGGCCTCCAAGGCCGAGCCGCCCTCCCCTGCACCTGCACAGAGCCCCAGCCCAGGCAGTGACATGAGGCCCTCTGTGCCGCCAGCCCTTCCCAGCAGCGGGGGGAGGAAGGGTGACGCTGCCGCTCAGAGGGAGCCTTCCGCTGCTGGCTTCAAGATGAGCAAATCCTACCTGCTCGAGCCTCGGTTCCTGCCACCCAGCCGGGGTCTCCAGAGTTCACCAGCAGCTCCCCTGCCTGACCCAGAGCTAAAGCAGGACAGGAAAGTTTCCCATGCCACCAGGAGCCTGGTGACAGTCATGGAAAACAATCCCCAGCACAAAGAGGGCGGCTCCAGCAAACACCAAGATCCCAGCGCTGACACTAGACACCTGCCCTTGCTGGGCCAGAACCTGCAGAACCCCGACCCACCCCGGGCAAGTGGCCCACTCCCCACCGGAGGTGTCCCCTCGAGGGAGAAGCTGAGGGGGAGGGAATCGTCTGAAAGGGGCCCTTCCACAGTCAGAATTGAGCCTCCTGCTGCAAGGGCTGACATCCACAGAGACCTCTCCATGGAGCTGTGTCCTCCAGAAGCTACTAAAACCAGTGACAACTCCAAACATCCCCCCTCTGTGGGAAGGACTCGCCCAGATTTCCACACACAGACCCAGGCTGTGGAGAGAGCATGGGGGCCTTCTGGGAAAGCAAACCACAGAGAAGGCCGCGATGAGGCAAGGCCCCTGGCCAGAGAGGACTCCGCTTTGCACTCGGTGGGGACTCCTTGTGAGAGGGAGCCGGGCAGGGGAAGGAGTAGCGTGGAACCCAAGTTGGAAGCCCCTCCTGCCACTCGGTCTCTGCAGCCACCTGAGAGTGGGAAGAGTGAAAAGCTCTGCAGTTTCCCTTCTTTGCAGAAAGATGGTCCCAAGGAACCAGAAAGAAAAGAACAGCTGCAGCAGCGTCTCAACAGTGGCTCTCAGCCCCAAACAATCACCAAAGAACTGCCCAGCCCGGCCGCGCGGCAACTCTGCGGCTCACCCAGCCACTCTTCTGCCAGAGAGCCGGGGAGCAAGGCCTGTGCAGCGGAGCCCAGCCTGGGCCTCCAGGACCCGCCCAAGGCCGCGGCTGTGCACGGCGAGAGCAGCAGCCACAAGCCCAGGCCTGGCCCTGAGCCTAGCCCGCCAAAGTCCAAGCCCCCCGACAGGCCCTTCTCCTCCCAGAAGCCCACCTTCGGAGCTGCGGCTGTCAGAGAGCCTGGCACACAGCCCCCCGGTGGCCCCAGCCGAGACGGGAAGGCCAGCGGTAAGAGCGTGTTGGATGTCTTCCCTGTCCCCCTAGGCCCCCAGGACACCGCCAGCAGTGTGACCGGCGCAGGCGGAAGTGGGCCCCCAGTCTCAGTGCCCCCCAGAGGGGGTCCTCCGGACGCCAAGCTGAAGCCCACCGATGGCGGGCGTGCCCCGGGGATGCTGGAGAAGCCCGTGCACCTGCCACGGCCAGGACACCCAGGGCCGAGTGAGCCTGCGGAGCAGAAACTCCCCACAGTCGGTGAAAAGCTCACCCTGTCTCCAAAGCACCCCAAACCACCCACTGTGAAAGACGGCCCCCCGCCGTGCAGACAGACAGACAAGAGCCCCAGTCCGCTGGCCGCCGGCGCGGACAGGAAGGCCGAAGGGAAGAAATGCACGGAAGCGCTGGAGGTGCCCGCGGAGAGCGGGAAGGCGGAGGCCAGCCCGGCCCCGGCGCACGGGGAGGCGCGGCCGAGGGGCACGGAGAGGCCGGCGGCAGCCGTGGGGAAGGGCCTGCCCGAGGCCAAGGGCCGGGCGCTGGTTCCCCAGAAGCCGCTGGCGGAGGCAGGCAAGCCCGGCGGCATGAGGCGGTCCCCCTCGGCCATCGGGCAGAGTGCTTTTCGGCCCGCGGCCGCCCCGGAGAAGGCGCTGAGCGCCTCCTGCAGCTTTCCTGAAGCCAGGCCCGGGGTTCGAGAGGCCTCGGCCGCCAGCGGCGACCCCTTCTCCGCCAAGACCAACGGGGCCGCACCCGAGCCCGCGGCCCCCGGCCACAGAGACCACCGCAAGCCGCTGCCTGCGGGGGGCGGCGGGGCCCACATGACCAAGAGCGACTCCCTGCCGTCCTTCCGGAGCGCGCCCGCCGCCCTGGAGCCGCACCCCCCGCACCCGGCCGCGGCGGGCGCAGCCGGTGCCCGGGACCGGGCGCGCTCGGTCTCCGCCAGCGCCGGGGAAGCCAAAGCCAGAGAGCCGGCCGCGGCCCCGCCGCCCCCGGCCCGGAGACCGAACGCGGGCCGAGAGGCGGCCAGGCTGGCCCCTGCGCCCAGCAGTGAGCGCCCCGTCGCCCTTGCTTCCCTTGCTTCCGAGAAGGACTTCGTGGTCCGGCAGAGGCGGGGGAAAGAGAGTTTGCGGGGCAGCCCGCACAAAAAGGCCTCCTAACGCGGCAGGCCCCGGGCGCCCCGGGGGCCCGACGACCTTTCGAACCAGCACCGTGGGAGCAGCGCCAGGCGGAGCCGTGGCCGCGCAGAGGAAGGGGGGAGAAGACGTGGACTGAAAGAGGGGTCCTCTTCCAAATGCCTTCCCGATTGCACCAGGAAAAGGAAACACCTTTACAGTGGAGGGTTGTTGAGGAAAAAGATTTTCTCTGTAAATATCTGGCAATGTGTTTGGTTTGGGATGTAGAATCGATACCTTGCTGCTGATTGCATCATTTACTACAGCTTTTTTAAAAAAATAAGATTTTTGCTTTACCACTTATCTTAACGTAGTAATGAAGCAAAATGGTTCAAACCGATGTATGTGGAAGTATAGAGACACCCATACTCGTGTGTATACACGTTCACCTGTATGTTTTGGTCTGTGGTTAAGAGACTATTTCAAGGCTACATTTTTCTAAGTTAAACCATCTTAAGTAGAGCTAAAGAAATGAGAAAGCCCTAAATACAGTAGATTGTGAGTTTTTATGTGTATTTTTAACCAGAGATTTTGATAGTACTGTATCTGGCTACCTATGTTTCCAGATCTGAAGCAACAACTTCTCTAACTGCTGCATTTAGAATCCTCCTCCATTAGGAATGGCCGGACAAATGGAGCCAGCCGTGTTCATTTCACATCGTCCGAGTGGCCACTTGGATCCCGGGTCCACCTGTCCGCAAGGCCAGCTGCCCTTGTCTGTGGGTGCGTGTGTGTTGGGGCTTCACCCCAGGTAGAGCGGGGCCTGGAAACACACGTCGCCTTTATTTCTGTTCTGCTTTTTCTTCTCTTCATGCTCTTAAACTCAGGCTTCACGCTGTGAGTCGCCCGTCGAAGAAGCACACTCTGCAGCCCTGCACAGCCCTGCTGTTGGACGAACAGGAATATTACTGGCCGCACACAAATCCGCTAGTACTTAGGTCGAGGAATAAGCATCAGGCATTGGAAGAGGTTTTAAATTTGCTTTTTTTGAGGAAAAGAAGGGGGGTGGATTTTGGCATCATAGCATATATATTAAGGAATAATCAGGACATCAGATACCTTTTAATACATAGCTGGGGCCTTATGTTGTAGATGAAGCTTGCTGTTTTTAGCAAGTTCCTGGGTTTCACATTCACTTCTGATGCATCGAGTAGCTCCATACATTTCATAACGTGGTCTCTTTATTTGTATGCAAACAATTACTGTATTAATAAAGAGCAACATTTTTGTAACAAAAAAGACCTGCTGGAGCTATTTGGTGCTTGAATGTGACTGTCCTTTTTACTTTTGCTAAGCCTTATTTAAATTTTGTATACCACAGAATATGTAGAATTCGTCCATTTTTAGTGCTGAAGGGGCTTTTTGTTGTTTTCCATTGCAGTTCTCCTGGTGGCTTGTTTTGTGTTGTAAGATGGCACTTGCTGACGTAAGTGCCGAGGCACTAAGTACTAAGAGAAAACACACACAGATAAGTATTTATAAGATGCTTGGGATCCATAGCAGGAACTTTTATTTGGTTTTGTAAGAGGAAAAAAATTACCAACGAATACTAGCCCAACACACAGACCTCCTTGGGGATGTCTTAGTATCTTCAGGCTATAAAATTTTTCATCTATGCATAGCATCATTCTATAGCCCTGTGGATTGTAAGTCATTTAGTAAGGCTGTAAACTGCACTCCAAACACAGAGGCATTACTTAATCAACTGCTTGGTTGTCCTTCATTGCAAAATGAGTTGGCAATGGCAAAAGAAAAAAAGTAGAAAATGCCTCCTTTTTTGCCCGTATTACTTTCTCATGGTAGTTTTAGCCATTCCCCACCACCATGTGTGAAGTTGTAGAAGAAAGAAAATATTTTACAAGAATTTTAGTGGGTTTCAGAAGTGGTCTCAACGTTTATAATTCATGTCTGTGTTTCGCAGTTGTCGTGACCCAATGCTTCTGCACTCAGACACCGAGACAGGTCCACTGGGGAGGCGGTCCATGGTTTACAGCCTTTGCTTTTTAACTGTCCAGTTTCCTTTAAAGCACAACTAGGTGCTTGTTTACAAACGATGTATTTATGTATATTTTGTATAGTGTGTATTATCGTTTTTGCCAAATATGTTTTTGCATTTGGGATGAGTAAAGAGTACCTGAGGTTGCATTTGTGGAATACCTGTTTGTCATTGTAACCCTCTCCAATCAGCTGGTAGGAATTCTCCTGTGTTCTCTTCGGTCGGTCTCCCGTGATTGTACCATGTGCTCCTCGGTAGTTCTCCCAGCGGTAGGTTTACCAGCTTAAAGTTTGTTAGGATCTGTGCAATAAAGTGTTTGCAGTCTTATTTTCTCTAAGAAATTCCCTATGGATGTCATAATTGTTGTACATTGAACAAATATTTATACTTATGCAGTTGCATAACATTGAAATAAAAATTTAGCATGAAAAGATAATGGCTAATAAGGTTTTTTTTTTCATGCTCTCTCTACAGTGCCACTGAATATAACTCTGTGTTATGGAAAGTATGGGTTTTTGTAGATTGCTCTTTGTTGAGTGGAATAGTTTGCTATTTTTTTTTAATTTACACAAACATGGTTTATTCTTCAAGATTAAGTCTCCTTTAACTCCTTCCTGTTTTCTGCCCACCTTCTTCCTTGCCTGCAAAACTTCTCAGCTTCCACACCACGCTCACCAGCTCCCTACAGTCTCAGGAAAGGTGTCCCATCTCAGCGACACCGCCTCCCTCAAGTCTCCCAAAACCTTGTTCCATCAATGACCATTGTGTCCTCACATCTTTCTCTATCTCCCCTTCTGTCTCCTCATAATTAAAACCCATTGAAACTATCAGGAAGGCAGGAAGCAACCCAACACTTACTGTCTACCTACAATAGATAGGTAGGTAGATAGACATAGAATTATATAGATTACATGTTACATATTATATACATATATATGTTTAGTGCTGGGCAAGATCATTTTCATTGACCATCTCGAGCCCCAACACAACCCTCAAACTGGATGGTGGTGGCAGATGAAACAGGCCAGGCTATATCATTTGATTAACATATACCTTGTAAAGAGCTTGGATTAGAATCTAGATTTTTCTGGATCTAAAGCTCTTGACCTTTAAGCATTACATGGCATCTAAGCACTACCAGATGTCACATAATTGAATTCAGATCCAGTCCCCTCTGGGAATGATGGAAGCTACCTCATCTCTTTCTTTACAGGATGAAAAAAAATTCACATGGTGAAAATTACAAATTTGATGATTGGTGGAAAACCATGAGGCAAGGAAGCTATTTGTTCTGTGTAATAGGCTCCTTTATTAGTTCTAAATTAGTCTGTAGGCAATTTCCCATCTAGCATTTTCAGTTCACAACACAAATATAACATAAAAGTGTCGCTGTATTAACTACGGAAATTTGCTTTCTTCAGTATAGGCCAAGCATTAAGGAACTTGGTGGCAGAGAAGTTCTAAGTACAACTTCCCTCCTACTATATGTTTTTAATTCATTGCTCAAAGCAGTCATTGTGTGGTGTTCCGTTTTCATTCTACCTCCAACCCCAGGTAATATAATACACATCTCACATATCATGACCACAGCTTGGCTGAATCTGTTTTGTTACTGTTTGTGTATTGAAAGGCAGTGAGTCTGGCCCAGGTTCAAGATCGGTGGCAGTTCAGACACCTCAGACCCCGAATTAGAGTGATCAGCACCAGCCCTCATGCAGCAGCATCTCACTGCATCCTGACACCGTGCACTCCAAAAGACAAGCTCATCATCTAATGTCGCAGGCTGACGGCAGGACTGTCCTTTCCAATACTTGGATGCAGGCAAGCACTACAGAAAGGGAATTTGCTCCCAAGACTGAAGGTCCCTGTACACTCTGTGACATGCCAGTCAGATCTGCTCAGATGTGGGAAAAGAAAGACCTGTTGCATATGGTTGCTCTTTATTGCCCTACACAGCTTTACAAAAAGTTGATGAATATTGTAAAGCTGAAAGCCTTAAACATTTCATTAAGCGCTGCCTGGAGATGGCTGTCAGCAACTGGGAAGTGAATGAAGAAGGAAGATGTTTGTGAGGCCTGAAGTAAACACGTTGCAGCTACCAGCTCTTCATATGTCAGGCCGGCATCAGCACAACCTCCAGGCCTGACTTGTTTAAATCTTTTGCCTGGAAGTTCTGTCCTTTTGGAATACACATACTTATGTTAAACAGTGCTGTGCTGAAGTGACTTTCCTGGGCTGGAGACATGTCCATGTGCCCCCTTTTACTCTTTTTGAGACTAAGGGCAGTTCCTGTGGACACCTGTCCACGTCTGTCATTGCAGAGCCATCCTGTACCATTCAGGACCTATACAGCTCCCTGGACCGTTCAGGCGGGGATTCTCAGAATAAGCCCGGTGCCCTCTGTCCTCCAGGAAAAGGGAAGAGCAACCCATAAAGCCCTTATCCATTTGCATTTGAAAACAAAGCTTTAGAAAAACGTCTTCTTTTTAGTACCTGCCAATTCTCACAACCAATGAGCTCTTTATTCTTGTTGTACCTTTGCAAAAACAAAAATAGTCTTTAAAAGAAAACCCCTCATTTCCTCTTTATTACATAGTGTGTGGTTATTGAAGGCAGATTAGAAATACAGAAAAGCAAGAAGAGAAATGTTGGAATCACTGCAATCCCACCGGCCCTCTGTCATTCCTCTCAGTATTAAAACACAAATATATTTCAATGCCCATAAGTGCAGGTCTGAAATATTACTTATAATGGCTGTATGACATTTCCTTTTATGGACATGCCATATTGTTTTTTTCTCTTCATGTGTACACACACAGTGGAGAGCCTCAGGTGCGAACAACTGAAGTCACCCTACTCAAGCCTTGGCACATCGACCTTGGTTACAACAAAGTTCATTTAATTTATCCCTACATTCCCGCCCATCTTCCTCTCCCACTCCATTGACAACCATGTTAATGGCCTATCTTTCTGTGTTCTCACAAAGTATAGGTATCGTTGTCTTGTATGCATATATTTTTAATTTGTAAAAATATTCATGTTAATATGTCATTTTGGATTTGTTTTTCCATCAAGCCCTATATGTTGGTTTGCAAACTGACCCCCATACACAGAGGGCAAGGAGACAACGAAGAAGGAGGCAGACCGCTCCAGATTGGTAGGTAGCAGTTTTAATAAGCAAGAGAACTTACAGACCAGACTTGTCTTGGGAGGCCACAAGAGGGTATAGATCTCCTCATTCGCCTGCCAGAATCTTAAAAGTTTACGTAGAGACCTTAATGGGGTTCAGGCACACATACTGTCCAGAGGGTTTCAACAACACCTTACTCTCGTGAGGCTGCATCCTTGAAAATGGCTCCCATTGTGGGAGCAATGGGCAGAGTGCACATTCCAAGGACAGGGGCTGGGGGTGAGGAGCCTCCAATTGCCAGAGTCCAGCCTGTGAGTCAACCGGTGGTCGCATCCTCTCAATGACCTCCTCCAGTTCGATATGTTGAAGATTCAATTATGTTGCTATAGCTGTATCTACTCCATTGCTTCTAACTACTGTGTAATATCCGATGGTGGGTGTCTTCCACTTGAAATGGAATTGCCTTCTCCACAAGTAATGCTACACTGAATTTCCTTCTTCATAAGTAATGCTATCATTTGGGAAATGCGAAACTTTCTTAGGATATATACCTGAACAGAATGCGGGGCTCACGTATTTAAATTGACTAATTATTGCCTCATGGTCCTAGTGTCTGGTGCAGTCTACACCCATAGGCAGTGCATGCAGTTCCAACAATCCCCATCCCACCTACACTATTATCCAGCTTTTCCTTTTTGCCAGGATATAGATATAATTTATCTCATTTTAACTTGTACTACTCTATTTTCTAGGAGAATCCACATGTTTACAACGTTGTCCTACCCAAGAATATAGAACATAGAGTATCTCTCCATTTGTTCAGATTATCCCCTAATTTATTTAATCGTGGATCTATTGTTGGATATTTAGGTTGTTCCCAAGGGCAGGAGAGAGAGGAAAAGGGAGGCCCAAGCTGTTTAGAAAGCCTGCGAAGCAATGTGAAGGAAGAAGGAGAAGGTGGATGGATGCTCTGGGGACCCCCTGTCCTCTGCTTGCCTTTATAGGATCTAGTATGTCTTGAATAGTCAGATGCTTAGAGAATATTCTCTAAAGCTAGATGGGATGAAAGGATATTCAATGACATTTGCTATTTAATCTTAAACGGGCATTGATGACTTTTAAAAATAATCTGTAGGTGAGTTCTTTCCTTTTTTAAGACCCAGAGTATTTAATATATTATCTCACCTTGTGAGTAGCTGGGTTGGAGCAGGAGTGGTTGGCGGGTAGGTGGCAGAGCAGGTAGTGTAGGAGCAGAGAGCCTTGGCAGCGATGGCAGGAGGGCCTTGGCAGCGACGGCAGGAGGGCCTGGCAGTGACGGCAGGAGAGACTGATGAGCTGCCTGCCCAGGATGTCTCCCCTTCGGGCTCGCAGGCTCCTTAGTCCTCCTTCCATTTGTTAGCACATCCCCTCTTACAGAATATGGAGCACTTCTTCAGCTCATCTGACTCGTGAAGCCTAACACAAGCTTCTGCTATTTTTGATAAAATTAAGATTAGGAAAGGATTTTACTTGAAATTGTTTGGCTGAGAGTCCAGGGTCAACCCTAGTCTAATACACTCCCAATATCTGGGGCGGGGTGCGAGCAGAAAAGTGGGGCATGGGAGCCTGTTTCATAAAGAATCCCCCAGATGATTTTGGTGATGTCGTTGTCTGGGAGCCTGACTAGCCCATTGCTCTGCAGGCTTCAGGCTAAGCCTCCCGTGTTATACCTTACAACTCTGCATGTGTCAGGCACTTCATTCCAGCTCAACACCCAGCACCCCCAGTTGTGACTTGCTTAGAACTAGCTGTATCTTCTCTTGCTATAATTGAAGTTAATTTTCTCTTCAGCGTTCAGAGCCGATGGAAAACAGTGTGAGCTACACCCCCCCACCGTATTATATACTAACATATAAAACGTTAAAAAGCCATTTAGTAATACTTTTGTAAACTTGACAATTAGAGACAGCACTTATTGGAGAATTGAATGAGTAAGGATGATATGACAGTTTCCTGTCTTGAAATTTTACAGGTAATGCCTGTGTGCGGGCCTGTGCTGGGTTCAGTTAGCAGTGATGGCTGCCGGCACGGGGGAAGGTGGAATTCGCTCCCAGTTGTGGGAGCGGCAGCTCACGCAGAGTACTCTGTGATGGAGGCCAGTCAGTTTTTATGGACTTCAATGCTATTTGCTTCAGTACACTTTGAAATGCAGGGTCAGCTCGCTGAGCTACAACATGCAATAATAACACATTTTTATAGGGCCAGCTTGTCAGAGCAGCAACAACATGCGATACATAAAACAAATAAACACACCGTGTCTACAGATTCCATCCTAGTAACCAGGATAAAGCAATAAAATTGACAGCAGCCATCAAAAAGCTCCCTTTCTGACTTTGTAAGGTGAATTTACTGTTGCTTAAAACAGAGGCGCTGTCACAAAGCCTTGGATCGGTGTGCAGTTACGGAGCAGCAAGTCACACTGCGCGGAAGGGGCGTGTGCGTGCCTGGCAAACAGCAGCGAGAGAGGTGGTTGTGGTTTGCTGGGGCAAGCTTGGGGCCCTGTAGTCTTCAGGGTGATGCCATTCGTGTTAGAGATATTCCACATAATTTTTTTCCAAGTTACACATTAAATATTATGAAGGACAGTGTGGCTATGGAGTAGGAGGTCAGCAATTAATAAATATTTCCTGTCTGCTGTTTATATCCTTGAGGCAGGAAAGAGCTTATATTGTCTAGAACACACAAGGACTGCGGTGGGTTGTGCAATCTTAGACTGGATTTCTAGAATGTGGACTTCCATAGGAAGGAAGGGAGGAAATTAATAAAGAGGGGAAGCACAGAGGGAGAGAAGGAGAAATGAAAGAAGGAGGGGGAGAAACAGCAGGAAAAGAAAAAGGAAAGGGAAACAAAGAAAGAAAAGGCCCTGGCTGGTGTAGCTCAGTGGATTGAGCACGGGCTGGGAACCAAAAGGTCCCGGTTTGATTCCCGGTCGGGGCACATGCCCTGGATGTAGTCCAGGTCCCCAGTGAGGGCCACATGAGAGGCAACCATACATTACTCTGTCTCCCTCCCTTCTCCTCTCTCTAAAAATAAATAAATAAAATCTTTAAAAAAAAAAAAAAAGAAAGAAAGAAAAGGGAGGGAGGGAGCTACCAGGGAGTGTACTTTTTGCATCTTCATGGTCATCACTAGAAATACTTACGAAAGTTTCCAGAGTGGATGATTTTATTTGGTATAAACGAATGAACATAATCAACACAACAAAATAACTATGTGTCAAGCCACATGCCTGCCTGGATCCCCGAAGCTGAACGCTCCTGCAGGAGACCAGGTAGTAGGGAGGTGCGGTCTGTGGGAGGTGCTCTCTCTGACTCCCCAGGGTGGGCTGCCTGAACCTTCTAAATTGATGCTGCCTTCCGGTCCATGGAGTGAGAGGCTCTTCCTGCAGCAGCAGTTAGGAAGCCTCTGCACACTTAGAGAGGCTGCCATGCCCACTTCTGTATTAGGCCCCTTCTGAGCCCGAAACTCAATGAACAAAGACTGCGGTTGCTGCCAGACTCAAGACCAACACCAACCCAGCTGTGGCTCCATCTGGCCTTTGCAGAAGGCTGCCCCACCATCCTAGGCCTGGGAAGAAATAAAGGTGGCTCAGGGGTCTGTCAGGTACCTGTTTGCCCAAATGCTAATATTCAAAATAATTAAAGCAGTTAATTGTGTGATGTTTTATTTTCTTAGCAGAGTAGTGTTATACTTGCCCACTCTTACCAGACCCAGGCCAGCGAGGGCTCAGATGGATTCAGTACCCATTCATCTCTGCCACCTCTGCTGGCTCTGAAGGAACACGCCTTTGAACTCAGAAGTTAGTTGGGAGTTAGCTGAAGAAGGAGGAACAAGATGAAGATTTTGAACACTTCTCTCTGCTTCCAGAATGTAAAGGGGAAGAAGATGCACACTCTTGAGTAAAAAGGAGATAATGTGCCGGCTAATAGGCCCTCAGGAAACTGTGGCCTGGGATGTGGCTGGAATCCCGACTCCTCAGGCGGGGACAGGGAGAGGTGAGTGAGGCACCCCCCTGGGCACAAAACTAAGGGGGGCACCAAAAAACTCAGTGATGCAGGTAAATAATATTTTAACACAACTTTAAAAAACAAAAACTAATGCAAACATCCCCAGTGAACAAAATAGCGACAGTCTAAACAAAGGCAGGACCGGCATTACCAATTTTTCTTCTTCCCTAAGACTCTGCCACGGTTCATGCAGCACGGCACTGGTGTGGGTCCTGTCTTTGTTTAAATTTTCATGTTTTATTTACCATCTATCTTTTTGCAATATTTTCAATATTGCATTCATTTTTTCTTTTGGCTTGATTACTGAGATTTGGGATCTCTCTTAAATTTTGCACCGAAGGCAAGGGCCTCGCTTGCCTTACCTAGCTCCCCACCTTGTGTCCCTAACCAGGAACCTGTGGGAAAACCTGCGCTACTCTCTACGACAGAATATCCCCTAAAACTAACAGAGCATTTGGTGTGAAGGTTTATGACTTCGCTTCCCTATTCCCTTGTCTTCCCTGCTTTTGCTGGGCACATAGAAGTAAAAAGGAATTAGTAGTCCCCAAGTTTCCACTCTATTGTTATGTCCTCGACCTCAGGACTGATAATTCCTGACTGGATATTAATCATATTTTCCTTTGATATGCAATCAAAATTTCATAGCTATAAGTTACCGTTGCTAGCCAAAACCTGGTTATAGAACTTAACCTAGGCCTTGTGAATGTGGCACCTGAGCACAAGAGCTCTCTTGTCGCTGACGCAGGCTTCTTCGGAAGATTAAACCCCGCAGGAGGGTGACCCTTTGGGCCTCGGGAAGGCCCAAGTCATCGCCCTGCCAGCTTCCCTGGCCTCCTTCTCTGACTGCATCCAGTGGTTCTGTCCCTTCTCTGTTGCAGGTACCACCTTTGCTGACACCAAACAAACCACTCACTGCGCCAGCTTATTGTGTTCTTGACAGACAGCTGGTCTGCTGGGATGCTTTCTCCCACAGGTTTCCATTGTAAATGTGCTATCTCAATTGCTGCCCCAGGTGAGCAGGCATTTGAGAGCTGGCCTGGGAACCAAATCACCATTTATCTCTCAGTTCCGGTGGGAAAGAAGCTTGGAGGGACGAGACAGCAAAATGAGAAGAGCCTTGGCCCCCTGCCCGCCTGTAAGTTAGGCTCTGTGACGTAAGAGTGAGAGCACCAGACTGGCAGAAGGAGCTTCGCGGTTCTCAGGTGAGTGTGGCTAATGTAACAAAAATCCTAAACCTTGGGGGAAGGAGGTCCTGGTGGAGGGCATCTTTTTTTTTTTTTTTTTTTTTTGGTAGTGATTTGCACCATAGTGGCATCATAGAGACCCTCAGACACCTTAAAGATTAGGGAGATTAATGTAGTCAATCTATGACAAGATTAATTTCTCAGTCTCTTCTTTTAAATTCATTGTTTTCCCTTTTTCATTAAAATGAGTGCTTAGACATTATCCACAACAAGTGTCCCCAACTGCCATGTCACTGGGAACTCAGACCCAAGCACAATGCCCACGCTGTGTGTGAGAGAGTTGGGAGCCGGGGTCCTCAGCACTGCTAAGGGGTGGGCATCGATGGTCTCCTTTCTGGCTCAGGGTGGAAGGTGCTTTGAAGGGAGTCCCTGAGTGGAAGGGAGGTTGCCTCTTTGTGGGTGACTCTTCTGCCTGTGCCCTGCCACGGGTCCTTCCTCACCTTCCACCCACCTTCCATGTGAGGCTGTGACTCTGTGTCTCCCACAGCTGTCTATCCCTCTGGCCTCATTCAGTTTGCTTTCCAGGGAGGCTCATCAGTTCTGGGGCTCAGAGAAGCCGAGTAAATCCCTGCCCAGCGCCAGGAACCAATCTTGAATTCTGGTTACCAACAGGCAACAGTTCCTCTCCTTAGGGCGATTTTGATTAACACATTTATTTGCCGTCTCTAGAAACCTTTAGCACTAAATGTGCTGGTATTTCCACCTAAGGAGGAATTTAACTAAAAAAATGAGCAGAATGATGAACAAGAGTAAAAATACTACAAGAAAAAAAATGCCCACGGCCGTAATCCCACAGGACAGTCTGATCTCCGAAAGTTTAACGCCCCTTAAAGACGGGGGATTTGCACACACCGTTTCCTCCGAGTCCTCGAGTTTTTGCAGGTTTTCTTTGTACCATGTCAAGAAATGAACATTCGAACAAGTGCAGTCAAGGGGATTGTGACTTAAATTAATGGTGCTCTGCTGGGACAAGATGGGGAGGAGATGGGGCGGGATGATGCAAATGCGGTTGGTGGCCAGATTGAGGTAAGTCCCCTTAAGTTGGCTAAGAGCATTGATGCTATTTTCTGTCAGGTTGTTGTGGCTTAAGTCTATGTGTCTCATTTTCCCAAGGCTGCGGAATGCTTGCTGGTCTATGGAGAGGAGCTCACAGAAGGATAAAATCAGAACCTCCAAGCTGCTTACTGTCTGAAGGAGATTGGTCTTTGAGACGCTCCTATCTTGAAAGCGATTTCCCTGTAAATTCAGTTGCCGGAGATCCAGCAGACCTTCCAGAAGGTGCTGATTGCTGGTATCAAGGAGGCAGTGAGAGAGATTCAGAGTCTGCAGGAGAGGGAGGTTTTGGAAGGGACTTTGTGGCGCACTAATGCTCAAGTGGGTGAACGCCAAATCCAGGACTTCCAGCTTAGGACACTCTTTGAATGCCTGGCTCTGGAGACCGATGGGCATATTGTAGCTGAGGTTTAGGTACTGCAAGTGGTGCAGGCTTTTGAGTGGCAGATTGCAGCAGTCAGAAGCCTCTATATCACTGTGGCTTAAATCAAGTCGCCGAAGATTTTCTAGTTTTTCCAAACACCCAGCACCGAGGCTGAGTTTATTCAGGTTGCCTTTGATAGAGAGGTCTGTAAGGGATGGGAAACTGGCAGCGTTGATTTGACACAACTGCTCAAAATGATTTACATTGAGAACTAATTTCTTGAGAGAGTTCATACCCTGAATCCCAGAGGGTAACTCTCTCAAGTGAGCTGCTGTCAGATCCAATTCCTGGAGTCGCGTGAAGCACCGAAATGTGGTGGGCGACAAGGGAGAGAAACGGTGCTTCTGCAGGTTGATGCTCTCAACAGACATTTCACAAAGCCCCTCAAATGCAGCTGTAGTAAGGTCTTGATCACCCGTGTCCTCGTATGTCCCTAGCCAGAGAGACTGAGTAGTGGAGTTCTGTAGACCTTTTAATATGACAGACAAGTCAAGAGTCCCTCCAAATCTCAAACTTTGGAAGACTTTTGAATGGAAAGCCCCAGGCTCAATGCCCCTAATGTCATTGCCATCCAAGTTAAGGCTTAGGTTGGTGGCCTCCAGAGTGTTCACGTCTTTGCCAGTGAGGTAATGTATAGCATTATTCTGAAAATCCAGAACCTTCAGATTCTGCGTTGGGAAGTTTTCTGGGAACTTAATGGAGGAAATGTGGTTGCTTCCAAGATACAAACTTTCCAAGTCTTTCAGATTTTGCTCTGGGATAAACTCGAGATTAGATATTCCTGTTTGGATTAAGAAGAGATGCTTCAGTGACTGGGGCCCATCGAGGGAGGTTTCTGCCATGAATATCAAGGGGTTGCCAGTCAGCACCAGCGTGTTCAGTTGATGATGTCTTTGAAAAGTGTCTTCATGTATCCAGTTAATCTGGCACCTGGAGAAGATAATAATATTTAATAATAACTAATGTGAAAAATGAAAAAACTCTGTCATGGTGACATATATTAACAAAGTCACCATTTGTGTATAGCAAAAACAGTGTACTATATTGTTTAAAGTAAAACATAAAAAATGTTCTTCAGTAAGCACAGAGGACCTGTTGAATTAATGACTAGCTTCAGTTCTAAACATAATGATTTAGACTTTTTTCCAGATATCTTGCTCTTTTAGATTGATCTCTAAGAGGTTTGTGTTTGGAATCTAGGGGGATAATTAGTGGTTTGATCATTGGAGAAAATCAAAGTATTGTTTATTATTTTAAGTAATATAAAATGTTATATGTAATGCATTATATGTGTTATATAATTCATAATAATGATCTGTTGTATAGAAATCTGTGTCATCCTGGTCAAGGTACAACTTTTCTCAACCTCTCTATTTTCAACTATAAAGTACAGAAATAAGGATTCGCTTGTAGAGTGGCTGTGACGCAAGGATAAATATGAAAACACTCCGCGGAAGTATGCAGCACTAGAGCTGCAAAGGCACACACGCTGATACTGCACCCGATAACGACTCTGGATTGCACACTAGCTTTGTCATATCTGCCAATATCTTTCAGTTCCTAGTGGCCTGGGGTCCTGGTTTTAATGAGCCACATGTGTCGGTGGCAGGAGACAAAGCTTGGAGATGGGATAGGAGGTCCTACCAAAAACCTGTAAACTACCAGGACGCTCAAGCAGAATCTTTTCAGTGGATGACCTTAAAAAAGAAAGCTCATGGAGGGGACCTTAAGGATTTGTGTTTTTCTTGGCCTTGGCTCTGAATGGAACAAGAAAAACAATAATAAGAAAAGTCTCTGAGATTCCCTAACCACAGCTTCTACTCATGAGGACTGAGGCCCAAATTTAGGCTACCTCTGTGGACATCCCAAAAGAAACCCAAGTGGAAATTTTAGTTTAAAGTTATTCCAGAATGGTAGTAATTTCAGGTAACTGGCAGAAGTAAATAGAAACTTTTTCCATATTAATGTACTTAATTTTTAATAAGGAAAGCTTTAAAATCTACATAAAAACAAAGAGAATAATACAATGAACCTTCATATATTTATCACACAAATGGGGCAACTCTCAAGATTTTGCCACATTATGTTTCCTTGCATTATCTATTCCCACCTCTCTCTCCTGAACTGTTTTAAAGCAAATTCTAGATATCCCATACATATTTGAGTAGGTATCTGCAAAAATATTAAAGCTTATTTTTTATAACCATAATACCATTGTCACATATAACAATATTAATAATTCATGGTATTATCTAATCCCAGGAAAGCATTTTAAACAAAGATTTACACACATTTCCAAAGAAAAATCAGCTCAAAATAAAACTGACTTACAGGGGAAACACATTAGCTAAAGTCAGGGGGCAAATAGTTCTATAGAATCAGGTTAAAAAAAAGCAGATACCAGAATTATCAGATGGATCTGATAATATATATGCTATACAGATACAGTCTATACCTGATGTATATTATCAGAGTGTAGATAAATGTCCATATCAAAAAAACCCAGAATTATCTTCTGGAGGGTAGGCCCCTTATAGTGCAGGCTTCCCCTGCTTGGATGAATGTTCTAGGAATCCATCTGTATCAGTGTACCAGCTGGCATTGTTGTGAGAGGCTGCATTTGGCTTCAGTGAATTTTTTTGAAGACTCTTTCAACACGTTTTCCCATGTCATGACAGGTGATTTATGAGTGCAGCTGCCTATACTACACTGAGTGCTGAGCAGTTTTTGAACAAAAAAGTCATGACTCCCGTGTCTCACCCTCCCCATTCACCTGATCTCACAATAAGCCACTTTTTTTGTTTTCCCTGGATGAAAATAGTCCCCAAAGGGAAACATTTGTGTCTATGTGGAAGAGGTGAAACAAAAAATGGCAGAAGCACTAAAAAGCATCAAAATCAATGAGTTCAAAAACTGTTTTGAGCAGTGCAAAAAAGTCTCATTAGGTGCATTGCATCAAATGGAGAGTACTTTGAAGGTGACTGAAGTTTAAACATGTAAGAATAAATACACAATATTTTATAAATAAATTCCATTTGTGGGGGTTCCCCCTCATATATAATATGAAAAATCAATGAAACTTATTGAAATGGAAAAACATAGTAACTGAAATTAGAAAGCCAATGTATAATCTATACAGGAGATTAGACACAGCTGAAAAGGATATTAATGGGCTAGAAGTAAATATGAGAAAATTACTTAGAATACAGTCCAAAAAAACCAAAGGCATTGAAAGCAAAAAAAAAAAAAAAAGGAAAGAAAAAGATATTAAGGTACACGAAGGATAGATGAGAAGACACAGTATAAGAATCTACGTGAAGGTCCAGGGGAGATGAAAGGTAAATGGAGGCAAGCCGAGGTCTGAACCGATAATGGCTGGGACAGTAGAATTGACAAGAGAGAACCAACTCGCAGTCAAGGAGGCTGGCAACGTACACAGTGCATTATGGTCTGTCACAGAATGCCCAAGACAAAGGGCAGCTATTGAAAATGTCCAGAGAGGAAAAGAGATGACTTGCCTGTGAACAAAGATCTGTGACAGACTGGAATGATAGCCTCGAAGGCTGAGACAAAACACTGTCGACCTAGAATTATATGTCAGAAAATACTACCTTTCAAGAATCTGAGCGAAATAAAGACATTTTCATAAAAAACAAAAACCAAGGGAGTTTACTGTTGACAGACTCTCGTTAAAGGAATTTCTAAGGATGTACTTCAGAAAAAAGAAAAATTCTTCCAGAGAGGAAAGTCTGAAAAGCAAGATGGAAGAATGAGCAAAGAAAATAGAAAGCATGTTGATAAAGCTAAAGACACAAGGACTGTTTAGAGTGA